>CM062819.1:305129874-305380870 GCA_031772625.1 Pinus tabuliformis
CCTACATTTCCTACCCTTTAGTTGATGCTTCTAATGTTAGCAGTTGTTATCTATATTATGTTTATTTTTAGCAAGAGTAGCGGTGTAGGATGACATGTAGCATTTATTGGGAAGTGTCATGGCTATTTATTTTCCATTAATGCACACTTCCTTATCCTTAGCCTTCTTATCCACGAGTGTTCTCTTCCTTCTTATTGTTTGGGACAAACCTTATCCACAAGCATATCCACTTATCCTTGTATCCTCGGAAAGCTTATCCTTTGACTTTTAATCCTATTCTTGAGGTTTTTCGATATATCTAGAGTTAGGAGTGGAGTGCGCAAGTTCCTTTTTTAGTTCTCATTTTTTTTTGGCTTATTTTATCCCTAATCAACTCTATCATTGACTATAACTCTATTTTAGACCCCAAAACTCCACTTTTGGCCTAGTTAATTGGAACTAAGGGAGGGTTTCTCGTCTACTAGTTGTGCATGCATAAACCACCCACAATGCACATTAGTCCTCTTTATGAGAGTGGTATTTAATTTTACTCAAGTCAAGTAAAATAATACAAGTGAATTCAAATTGGCCTTTCACCTACTTAGTCTTTTTTTCACGCAAATTACTAGTGTAGTATTTTGTCAGAACTAGATCTTGTACTTGTGATTAAAATCCTACAATTCGAAACATCTTCCTAGTTGTATTGTGAATCTATTAGATAAAACTTAGAAATAATTAGAAGGTCGACTTTACTATGATGCTAACTTGATGACAAGTTCCAATCATATAGGTCTGTAATATGGAATTGTCATCTTATTCAATCTCATTGGGATGCCTTTAGCTCTAACATGTCCCTCCATAGGAGTAGCACGAAGCTTAAAAATATTTGTGCCTTGAAGAGGTGTTGAGAAAGAGGACTTATTCTAGGGTGTAGATATGATGTATCAAAATAAGTATATATAAGCAAATAGAAATCTCTTGCAAACTAGGAAGTCTAGCAATGAACTTACCCTTACCTCACTCTTTATCTCCTAATACTATTTTATATATCCAATGAGAAATTTTCATGTTTTAGTTACCAATGGAGGGGGTACTAATTGTGTGAGAAAATGCCACAATATTAAAATGAGAATGGGAGAATATAATTTGAAAACCCCAGTGAATGGAATTTGACATGAAGGTGTAGATGTTGTTCTCTAGATTCAATGGTTGAGAACATAGGGTACAATTTCAACAAACTATATTGAATTATTCATGACATTTGAATTGGTATAAATTTAATGTGATCTCAAAGAGTTAGAATTTGGACCTTCTCAAGTCATCAACTCTCATAGAATCGAAAATCTCGTAAAAATATGGTAGCAAGGGAATTGTGGTTAAACTATATTATATGGAAGCTAAGCAAGAAGATGAAAATATTCCTAAGGAATTAAAATGCACCTTTGAAAATTACTATAGGGTGTTCCAAGAAATTACTAATGGTCTATCTCGATATCATCAAATACAACTAATACCCAGAAGTACTCTTCATAATAAAAGGCATTATAAATATTCTCACTTTCAAAAGGGGGACATTGAGGAAGTGGTACACGATATGCTAGATTTAGGTATTATTCAACATAGTAGTAGTTCAATTTTCAGCTTCAATAGCGATTGTGAGGAAAAAATATATAATTCTTAGATGATGTATCCAGATTATATAAATCTGAACAAAATCATCGTTAAGGATAAATTTATTATCCCAAATACTATTGAGTTAGTATATGTTCTTCATAGAATTTATTATCTTACAATATTTATTTTAAATCAGGATACCATCTGATTAGATTAAGAAAATAATAAACTCCCAAAACAACATTTAAAACACAAGAAGGGAACGATGATTTATTGGTCATGCCTTGTGGGTTAATGAATGCTCCTTCTACTTTTCAAATCTCCATGAGCAAACTTTTTTTATCCCACCTTATAAATAAAAAATTGGTTTGCTTTGATAATATACTTATCTAGAGAAAATCACAAGAAGATCACATTAAACATTTGGATAAAGATACATATTTTTAAGAAAAATCAATTTTATGTAAAATGATCCAAATTTGCTTGTGGGAAATAAGAAATAGTAATTGAGTCATATTGTGTCAAATGAAGGAGTTAAGGTGGACCCTCAAAATATTTAATCTATTACAACATGATCTATCACTAAGAACATCAAGAGTCTTAGAGAATTTTTGGGACTCAAAGGATATTATCTTAAATTTGTTAAGAATTATGCATTCATTACAAGCCCACTCACATCTCTCCCAAAGAACAAATAGTTTGCATGGAATGATGAGTCTACCTTGGCATTTTGTCACTTAAAGGATGTCATGTCGTTTACACCAATATTGTAAACACATAATTTTGGTAAACATTAATATCAAAATGTGTGTTCAAATTTTCTACCCAAAAGATATTAAATTTACCAAGAGGAAAAGCATAAACAAAATGCACAAGGTGTTTATCCTAGGAAAACCCCAACTCCGGGAAAACCCTAGCTAACGGAGTTCCATGAGTCCCTTGGCCAAAACTAGCCCAAACCATATAAGTAAGCCTTCACCACTTCCAAGCCCATAACAATAGAGTTTCTACAAACCATTTAAAGACTCCATTACATGTAATCCATGCACAAAAGACCATGGGCCCAAAACCACTACTAATGACTCGAAAAACTTTGACTTTTTCCGTGAGTCAATTTTATCTAACAACCCCCCCTTAAACCTTGACTTTGGGTTTCCCTTAACTAAATCTTGTCAAACCAACCAAATGAAACAACACTTCTCACTCTACCCCTTACCCCCTTAACGTTTATACCGAGGGTATCATCATGCCCCCTATCACCTAGATCTAATAACAAACTTTACGAGCAATTTCCCAAGAGTATGCATGACTTACCAGATGCTACATCAGTATGCCCATTTACATGCAATAACTTTAAACTCCATATAATATTTTTTTTCTTTTATTGTTGCCATCTTGACCCATCCTCTCACCTTCCAAATTTGACTTTCAAGTTGCATCTCGCCACTCCTAGCAAGTTGAGGTTTATTTAAAAAAAAAAACTAATGATATCACCAAAATTGTTATTAATCTCAGAACCTAGAATGTTACACAACCATCATACGTTTCAAACATTATGTCATCGAAATCTATCATGGGTCTTCCAGTTTATCAAGTTTGTAGCCTTTTCTAATCCAATGGCCATCCTATGGAGATAGCAAGCCTGAAGGGCCTTAATTCTAGCCCCTTTGTCGCTCTATACAATGCTTCAACCATCAATAGATGTCAAACCTGTCGGGTGTGTGTTATATTCTTTTATATCGCCCCCCTATTCGTTGTGTTGGACACAACAGGGGTTTTTTAGGGGGGCAGTAGCCCCCTTGCATAGGTTCCAGGGCAGCACCCTGGGAAAAAAAAATTGGACCCTATATTAGGTGGGAGGACCTACCTATGGTTTTTTTCAAGGGTTTTGCACATGGTTTTGGGCATGATGGTTTTCTTCCCATGGTATTTTGTAGATCCGGTCAAGGGAACTACAGTTATGTTCTGATCCAGGGTTAATGGATTGGGGTTTATGAATGCTTTGGCATGTATATATATGTATTGTAACATTGAAAGGAAAATAATGAAAAATCAATATGGTAGTCTCGGTTTTGGCATCTGGGGGAAATCTCTGTGCATTTGTTTTATATTCTCGTCATTGTTTATTAATGTTTTTAGAATTCCTCTTCAGGTAATTTATGTACAGGGTTAAAACCTACACTTGGAATCAAAGTTGTTTTGGCTTCAAGGGGATTCCTTTATTGCTGCGGGGTTTTGCTCGAGCCTGTGGTAGACCCTGTTCAGTGGGAGATCTGCGAGATTTATTCTTGTGGTGAAAGAAGATGGTGAGCAATGGAAAGATAGAGATCAAGAAATTTAATGGTCATAGTTTTGAGTTTGGAAGCTCAAGATGGAGGATCTGCTGGTGGATAAAGATCAATGGATCGTGGTAGATCCAGATACTAAACCAACGGCAATGTCACTAGAAGACTGGGCGAAGTTAGATCAGAAGGAAAAGATCACAATAAGGTTGTGTATATCAAATTCGGTAGTGTTGAATGTATCTGGGGAAGCTACAGAAAAGGATTTGTGGGTCAAATTAGGAACTTTGTACCAATCTAAGTCTCTGGTGAAAAAATTGTTCCTACAGAAAAAGGATGAAGGATGGAGACTCAATGACAGAGCATCTAAATGCCTTTAATATTGTGGTAGGTCAGTTGTTATCTATTGGTATACAAATCTCAAATGAAGATAAGTGCATCAGTTTGTTGTGTTCTCTACCATATTCGTGGGATAGTCTAGTTGTTGCAATATGTAGCAATACAACTACCTTGAAGTTTGATTAAATAATCTCATCATTGTTGTCAGAGGATATGAGACAGAAAAATATGGAGAGCCAGAATGGAGATGCTTTTTCTGTATGAGGATGGTCCCAGAATAGAAACAAAGATAAGTCCTTAAGTAGGAGATCTAAATCTCCAGGAAAACTTGTAAAGGTGTGCTAGAAATGCGGAAAGGAAGGGCACTTCAAAAAGGACTATAGATTTAAATCTCCTGAGAAAGGAAATGGATCTGAGGATGCTCCTTCTGCAGAGGTAAAAACCATCTCAGATGAAGGTGGGGATGTGTACTTAGCTTCTTCTTCAAGTACACATGTAGATCATAAGGCATGGTTGATTGACTCAAGTGCATCATTTCACTTCACTCCCATAGGGATTGGTTCTACAAGTATGAGAAATATGATGGTGGTGGTGTATTCTTAGGGAATGACAGGAAGGCTAAAATCGTCAGACATGGAAAGTTCAAGCTGAAGTTGCAAGGTGGAAGGATTAGAACATTTTTGGGTGCTCTACATATTCCTGCATTGGCCATAAATCTCATTTTTGTAAGCAATATGAGTCGGGGAGAAATGGTATTGATGCGGGGAGTTTGGATTGGAGCTTTGTACAAGATTTTGGGTAGTATTGTTATTGATGGGTAAAATAGTTCTATGGTTCCTAAAAGTGGAGCAAAAAATAAAGTGGTCTCTAGAGAAAAGACCATGTTATGGCATCAAAGGCTTGGACATACTGTAGAGAAGGGTCTTTGAATACTTCATGGTAATGGTATGAAAGAATGTATGTCTAATTTCTCTCTGGATTTCGATTTCTGTGAACATTGTATATATGGGAAGCAAAATTAGGTGAGTTTCCCCTATGATGCTAAGAGGGCGAAAGGGATATTAGACCTTGTGCACAGTGATGTGTTTCGACATGTGTCATTTCCATCACTTGGTAAGTCTGTGTACTATGTATCATTTATAGATGACTTCTCAAGGAATACATGGATATATTTCCTCAGGAATAAATCTGAAGTCTTTGACAGGTTTAAAGAATTTAGAGCTCTAGTGGAAAACCAGGCAAAGAAAAAGATAAAGGTGATGAGGACAGATAATGGTGGAGACTTCTGCAAGAAGGAATTTGAAGAGTTCTGTAAGAAGTGACGTATAGCACAGCATAAGACTACTCCATACACACCTCAGTAAAACGAAGTTGCAGAAAGAATGAACAGGACGATGATGGAAAAGGCAAGAAGCATGCTCAGTGGTGTCAAGTTAGGATAGGAATTATAGACAGAGGCAGTGGAGACTGCATGTTACCTGGTTAATAGATCACCTTCATCAACGTTGGAGGATAAGACTACACATGTGGTATGGACAAGTAAGAAACCCTCTCTTTCACAAATGAGGGTATTTGGTTGTGATGCATATGTACATGTTCCAAATGAGAAAAGAACCAAGTTGTATAGTAAATCTGAAAGGTGAATCTTTATTAGATATAAGGATGGTTTAAAAGGTTATAAGATTTGGAACCCAGAAACAAGGAAGGTTGTGTACAGCTAAGATGTGGTGTTTAGAGAGGTGAAATATGTTATTAAACATGAAGTCCTACCAAAGGAACCTGAGAAGATAGATTTTGGCTAAAGGAGGAAGAACCAGACTCTACAACAAAATAGGGAATCAAAATATGAAGAGCCACAAACTCTAGTTGTGAGAAGATGAGTTCAAGAAAGAAGGTAGCCAGAAAGGTATAGTCCATATGCTTTCTGTTCAAATTTTGCTTTATCTATTACTGACGATGATCCCAAAACTTTTAGGGAGGCAGTAGATTCAGAGGATGGAAAACTCTGGAAAGAGGCCATGGTTGATGAAATGGAATCTTTGGACAAAAATGAGGCTTGGGATCTAATGAAGTTGTCGGCTTGAAGGAAACTCATTGGAAGCAAATGGGTGTTTAATAAGAAGATGAATGCAGAAGGCAAGGTAGAAAAATACAAAACTCGTTTGATAGCAAAAGGTTATTCCCAAGTGTCGGGAATTTATTTTGGTGATTTTTTTTCACCTGTTCCGAAGGTAGCTTCTATTATATTACTTTTATCTATTGTTGTTGATTTTGATTTTGAGGTAGAACATATGGATGTGAAGGAAAGATTTCTTCACAATGATTTGGAAGAAGAGATCTATATGAAGCAACTTGAAGGCTTCACGGTAAGGGAAATAAAGAATTGGTATGCAAGTTAAAAAAATCTTTGTTTGGCTTAAAATAATCACCAAGGATGTGGTATCAGAAATTGGATACATATATACGGGGACTTGGCTTCACCAGAAGCAAAGCAGAACACTATGTGTATTTTAAATCAATTGGTGACTGTGTTATTTATCTAGTCTTATATGTGGATGATATGTTGTTGATTGGAAATGACAAAGAAATTATCCAAGATTTGAAGACCCAATTGTCCTCCAAATTAGACATGAAGGATCTTAGTGTTGCAAACTATATTTTGGGCATGGAAATTAAACGAGATTGGGCAAAGAGGAACCTTTGGTTAAACTAGAGGAAGTATGTCAAGACAATACTGCAGAGGTTTAATATGCGGGATAGTAAACCGGTGGAGGTTCCTATTCCTGTAGATGTAAAGTTATATGTTGAACAGTGTCCCAAGTCACAAGAATAGGAAGAGGTGATGTCTCATGTTCCATACGTAAGTGTAGTCGGTAGCCTGATGTATGCAATGGTCTGTACCAGACCAAACATTACACATGCGGTGGGAGTATTGAGCATGTTTATATAAAAACCAGGGAAGGAGCATTGGAAAGCAGTGAAGCAGGTTTTTAGGTATTTGCATGGCACTAGTGATTATGGTCTGGGCTACCAAGGAAGACCAGGATTGGACAGAGTTTTGGACATTTGTGGCTTTGTTGATGTATATTGGGCTAGAGATCTAAATCGAAGAAGATCTACAAGTGGATATGTGTTTAACCTATTTGGAGGTGCAGTCAATTGGATGAGCAAGAGACAATATGTAGTGGCACTTTCAACTACAAAGGCAGAATACATGACAGCCACTCATGCATGCAAGGAAGCAGTTTGGTTGCACAGATTGTGTTCAAGTATGGGGTTTAGTACAACAAGATATAAGGATAGACTGTGACAACCAAAGTGCAATTTTCTTGGCAAAGAACCATGATTATCATTCAAAGACCAAGTACATTGATGTTCAGTATCACTTTGTGAGGGATATGGTTGAGGAAAAAAGGTGTTGTTGGTAAAGGTGGACACTTTGAAGAATGCTACAGATCCATTGACAAAGTCTGTGAGCGCTGAGAAGTTTTCTTAGTGTAGAGAAACAATGGGTGTTGCAAGGTTGGACCAATGACTAAGCTCTTCTGTGTGGAAAAGAAAACAACAAGTGGGATAATGTTGGCTATGTGTTATATTCTTTTCATGGGGGGGCTCCCCCCCCCACGCCCGCTTTTTGCGTCAGACGTAACAGGAAGGTCTCCGGGGGGGTGGTAGCCCCCCTGCACAGGGTCTAGGGCAGCATCATGGGAAAAAAAATTGGACCCTATATTAGGTAGGCAGACCTACCTATGGTTTTGTGCATCGGTTTTGCACATGGTTTTGGGTATGATGGTTTTTTTCCCATGTTATTTTGTAGATCCAGTCAAGGGAACTATGGTTATGTTCTAATCCAGGGTTAATGGATTGGGGTTTATGAATGCTTTGGCATGTATATATATGTATTGTAGCATTGAAAGGAGAATAATGAAAAATCAATCAGGTAGTCCCAGTTTTTGGATCCAAGGGAAATCTCTGTGTATTTGTTTTATATTCTTGTCATTGTTCATTTTCTTGTTTTTAAAATGCATCTGCAGGTAATTTTTGTACAGGGTTAAAACCTACAGAACCTTGTACAAACACTAGCTATTTGATTTTCTCAAAAAATCTATATTTCAATTGCTTTTCTATATAATTTGTTTCTCGAAAAATTATATAATAACCAACTTCCATTTTTGTTTTTTTTTAGCTAAAAAAATGACAAAATAGAAAGTATATAGTGTTTTTGACAAAATAAAAAGTAGAGAGTATCTGAAAATTGAAATAGAACAAAAGTGTAGAGAAGTAATGTTAGTTATTCCCACATATCTATACCAACAATGAGGTTTAATTATAAGTCCAAAATGTATTCACTAGGTAGATTATGTAATTATTTGTATGAATTGCAATAGTTGTTGACACCTAATTCTTAGGGAATGGGAAAACATTGTAAATATTGTAAATGTTGCAAATATGAAAATGAGAAGGTGAATAGACATTGGAATATGAATTCCAAGAGTCTCCCTCTCCAATGTATATATTAATAACTCGTCCTAATAGAAAATCATCCATTCATGGAGTTACCAATTCCTTTCCTAAGATGGTATCATAGCTACAAGTTCCAATTTAGCCTTTTCTTGCTCAGTAACTCCTCTGATCTCCACTCTCCCTTGACAGAAAATCTACATTTTGTCTTGATTCTCTATTCTTTGTGTTGTATTGTTGGAGTGTTAAATGTATTTCTCTCTATGGTAATCCCTATGCGCATTGTATTGAATGCCTTTGTACTAGAATTTTTGTTCACCGTGTAATCTTTGCATTGAAGCAGCATGGGAATGCCTCCCTATTCCCTGCTATGAAGGTCGTGCATTGTGTGATTCTCTACAATGATTAAAGTCTTGACCTAAATGTTAGTCCTTAACATTGGTCTATTGGTTTGTAGATGTTATATGCATTGATTTTTATGCACAGTCTCCATGCGTAATTTCTTGTATGAGCTTTCGTTGGAGCCTTGAAGTTCATGCAGTGTGTGCTTTGAGCAATTGTAAAACTTTGTTATATGGTTTAATTTTGAAATGCATTGTATTGGATTGATCCTTCTCATGTGATTCTCTGCGTTAAATGCTTCAATTATATGCAACATTACATCTTTGTGCGTTAAAGTTTTGATGGTCTTGTGATGAGTTTTTATGGACGTCGTATGCATTGGTATGATGGTATGTATTGGTTAGTCGTTCTATTTAAGTATGCTAGTCATTGCTATAAAGTTGAAGGTAGTGCTTTAATCTATTAAATGTCGTTCAAATATGAGTTACAATGTTTGTGCACTGTTGCAATTTGAGAATTGTTATAGATATATATATAAAGCATACGCTCATTTTCAATGAACTTTGGAAAGGTGTTTGTGAAAGAGAAGGTGGCAATCCTCCTAAAAAGCCAACATTTGTCAAAGAGCTCGCCATATGGGAAAACAAGAACAACAAGACCTATGCCTTGATTGCAGCATCAATAAATGAAGAGATGAGTCATCACATTGCACCATTTACAAATTCCTTTTAAGATTTAAAAAATTTGAAAGACTTATATGTCTCACACTCAGAGCTTGAAGTAGTCTAACTTTCAATCTTGAATTGAAAGATGATGATCCCCCTGCACTAGCCTTTGAAATAAAAGCTATTATGCATGATATAAGAGTTGTCGAAGTTAAAATAATGTTCCTCTCACAACTTTCATCAAGGCATTATATCCCACAGACTCGCATTATCTTGAATCACTACAAGCTAGTGGCAAAATTAAGGAGATTTCCTTTGACGTTATTTGTAACACCCCTCCCACATTTTCCCAGTTTCACCAGCCTATAAGGGTAAACATGGGTTGAGGGCTACTATAACATGACCCAACCTCCTAAGTATAGTTAAGGAAGTGGAGTCGACAACTAGAACTTTACTGACTTTCCTCAGGAGCTATATGACACCAAGGAGCTAAACAACCACTCTCAGTGCCCAAACCCTGAGATGAATTGCTTTTTTAAGTGACCTGGGCTCCCAACTGCATGCATGACAAGGCCTCCATGCGGTTATAGGCCTCCAAATGCATGCATAAGCCTACTAGGGTGCGGTTATGGCCCAAAACTTCCAGTTTAGAGGGTGTGGTCCCGGATTTTGAGCCACCATTTCAAACTACCCTCCAGACCACTACCCAAAACTCAATGAGACTTTCTAGAATGATAAATAACATCAGGACAAAGCCATTCATACAAAACTTAATCAAATACATGACCTAACCAGGCCTAACCATGACATTCATTTCGTTAAACATATCGAGAACATGTAATCTATAGGTCATGAATGCATATCTGAACATAAGAGTCTGAAAATTATCTAAGAATGACCAAGAAGGTCTAATGCCCTCTCATAATAGTTGCAATAACGTTTGTTATCTCATGAATTCATTAACCATTCATCAATTAATCAAACATATCAATAGTCATAGCTAAAACCTGTTATGGAACCATGCTTATAACCATCTTATAACCAGAATAATAAGAATGAGAGAACAACAATCAAAGCAACATAATAACAAGTACAATTACTCATAGAATACAATAGGAAAAGAGCTCTTATTAACATATGCAAAAGCCAACCAAGTTAGGGACTTCCATGTACCACTCGACCATATATTGGGCTAAACCAAATCTTTCTTTCAACCAATCACCCCCATGCCATATTCCAAGCATGAATGTGGGATCTAAAGACATAAACAACCAGAGCTTCATGGAGATTAAACCACCTCCACCCTCATGCTCCTGCAATATCACCAAACCCGGTCAAGAGATCACAAAAGCAATCCAAAATATAAACAATTAGGGCTTCCCAGAGATTAAACCACCTCCACTCTCATGCTCCCGCAATCTTGCCAAAATTGATCAAGAGATCACTAAGTCCAAAACAAGCTTGGATGCCTCAGAATTTCTTCACCATTACCTTAAGGAATTTTCTTGTATACACTCACCTTCTAAGCGCTTCCCAAATATTAAACCACCTCCACCCCCAACCCTTGGGAATTTTCCTGAGACCACCTCTCTAGGCTCCAAAACCTTCTTGCAATTTAAAGCTCAACCAAATAAAACACCCCGCTACACCATGGCTATCCGGAAATGGCAAGGCAAGGTTGAAACCACTATCACACCAAGAAAAACCCATGTCAATGATTGCAAGAGAACTAAATATACAAATGCATGTATTAGGAATTCACAAACCAACTAGGAAATCACGCATGCAACCTGTTACCTGCAAATATTTCTATTGAAGCTACTTGATCTAACCTTCCTTTCTTGTCCTTTTCTTTCCTTGTCCTTCATTTTGCTTGCTTATCCAAGTGCTTGCTCTCTTTCCTTTGCTATACCTAATCTAAAACTAGGTAAAATATGTCAACTGATTCTCAGGTGCCTTTTTATCATTGATGCCTCTAATTTCTTCATTTTCCTTCATTTTTCCTTCAATTTTCCTCTCATGCAAATTTGTGACCCTTCATCTCCCTTTTCTCCTATTTTCCTTTATTTTCATAAAAAAATTTCCAATTAATGCCTCTTTTCTTTTTCCAATGCCTTTGCCAATTTCCTTAGCCATAATAAACAACAAGTGATGCCCATCGTTGTAACATTATTCTGCATTTTTACATTTATATGTCAAAAAATGAAAAAGAAAGAAAGAAAAGATAAAAGGGATAAAAAATAAAAATGAAAAATATTGAGAAAAAATAAATAAATTAAATCCCTAGAAAAAGAATAAAATTAGTGATGCACATTTAAATGTCGCTATCAAATTCAGAAAAGTTAAATTTTTATTAAGTTAAAACTTTGGATATTTGATTTATTTGATTTTTATATGCATTTGGTAAAGTTGTAATACAACAAAATGATTTTGTCACTTGTGAATAAACAAAGCATTGCAAACAACAATTAAGATTTATTCTGCCGAGATCTACAGTGGGCAAGGCATTCCCCCCCCCCCCCAAAATACCACCTCCTCTCCTGCCAATGGTTATCTCCTCTGGCATTCATCTCCCACCGAGTGTCTCCCCCTCCGCCATTCGTCTTCCACCAACTAGCCATTACCCTTCATCAGTCCACTCCTGCCACATGTCCTTCCACATCATTATCCCTCCATGTCACCTATCCATTAACATTTGAATCTCCTGCAAAATCTTATGAACGTTATATCATTTATTCCCACCACATATATGTTTAATCAATTAAAACCCTCACTCCATAAACGTTCAATTGGTCATTATACAACCAATTCACCTGTTATAAAAAACCCTTTAACGCCAATTATTCATTTCCTTTGCTCGCCATTGATTCTATTGAACGAAGAACTCTCTGCCACCCACTGTCATCGTTTCAATAGTGTTTCTCCTTGCATACAATTGACAACTTTCATGGGTAACCCTGTGCTTAAACCTTCTATTAAAAGTTTCTTCTATCAGAATCTTCCTTAGCATTCTCTTTTGTACCTGGTTTTCATCCTCTACAATGTCGAACCGTAAGGGAAAGGGAAAAGCTACAGAATCCAATCCCCTTATTCCTCCAGTCCCTGATTTCAAAAAAGCCCCTTTAGTAGACACCCAACATAAAGTTGCAGAAACCTTGTCAGAGTTTGACCTCTATGAGCTACATAATTGGGCTAAGAAAAAATATTTAGACAAGAGCGATGAATTGAGAATCTAGGAATCCTTTCTCCCACAATTAGCTTTCCCCCAGACTCATTTCTTCCCTGAATTATCTGTCTGGTGTTACTTTAGGTATTTACCCAGTCAAAAGGTCGTCATTTCCCAAAGTAATGAAGTCGTTTTCTCTATTTCTCTTGAAATCATTTGCTAGGTCCTATGAATTAAATATCAATCTTCTCATCACCCTTTTTCTGCTGAAATCCTAATGGAATTGTATAACAAACTCACATTCCCTCAGAGAGCCCAGATTTTTGAATATTTCCTTCCTGAGAATGTTGAGTTGCCCAGGACCAGTCCCCCATACCCAGCTTCCATTTTCCCTGAAATGTCCAAGCAAGTCATTTCCATGGTAACCCGATTTATTGGGTACTATACTGATCAATGGGTAGATGAGATAGTGTTAGGATTTCTGTCTACTTTTGCAGTTGGTAAACAACCCTCTCTCCTTTTCAATTACAGTCAGTTTTTGGCTAATGAAATCCATGAACAAATTGTTAATTTCAAGGCAGAAGGTGTCTTCAAATACCATTCAGTCCTAGTTTACCTTATGCTATATTATCAGGCAGATAAATTCAAGTTCCCTTTACAGAAAACTGATAGTGAAGGTAACCCTTGGTCAGTCATTCACTGGACTTCTCTAGTTAGAAATAACTCAGAGGAGTATTCCTATATTGATTTTATTGACAAATTCTTGTATACTATGTTTGTTAAGAAGCGATGTAATCCCAAGGATCTCTCCTGAGATTAAGAAATTTTTTCACTTATCAAAGCAGGCCAAAGTGGGAGACTGGTATTTATACCAAAATTATACTGAAATCAGAGTTTATGGATCAGAATTTCCTCCCTACAGGTTGCCAGTTTTTGTACCTATCATGATTTTTGCATTGGAGTACAGTAGGCAGATGTTAAACATGGATGAAGTACACTTTGTTTCCTACAAGAAGAAGGCACAATTCAAACTCAAAACACATATAGGACCATACATCATCAACACCAGAGCTGCTGCAAAATAAATAGATACAATCTTAAGTCAAATGAAGTTCAAGCTCAGCTTCTCCTGGTCATATGATCCTCAGGGTATTATTTCTAAGCTCAGGCTGGAGCAGAAAAGCACCTCTTATGCACACACACTGAGGCCTAATATTGATAAATATTCCAATCAGGAAGAATGGATAGAAGGTACTTTACAGGAAGCCAAAGAACGACTAGTCACTCAGTCATCCATGCAGACACCTATTTATAAAGAGAAGGAGCAGAAAAGAGAAAGAGAACCAATGTCTCCTACAGACTCTGACAATCCAGATGTAGAGTTTATTATTTTTAAAAGGAAGAAGAAGGACCCTAATGCTACTCAAAAATCAGATTCTCCAATTAATCCTCTGTTTAGATCTCAAACAATAATTATTCAAGATGAAATAGAAGATGAAGGAAACACAAAGTAGACAGCCACAATGATCTTATCAGGGACACCTATTACTCCTTCTACTCAAGTAGAAGAAACAGTACAATCACCGACTGTGGAAGCCATAGTCCAATCTCCAATATCCATCAGTTCATAGAATGAAGCTCTGAAGGCTTCTACTTACTCTGAGTTTTGGAAACAAATAACCAAGAACCAACACAGACTACTTTTTGCATTTGATTCAGAAAAGGGGCAGTTCCAGATGGCTTTCATGGAACCTCTAATACGAACCCCCAAGAGTGTTGAAGACTATAAAGCCTCCATCTTTTCCATCGACACCAAGAAAATACATGAAATCAATCAAATCGATTTACATAAACAAACAAGGGAGTTGAGCATTTCATCACTCACTAGTTAAGCAATGATTGTTTCTAAATTGCAGTCATCTTTAAATAATATGAACTCTCAACTGAAAATTGAAAAGTTGCCATCATTTGCTAAAGATAAAAAAATCACATCCCTAGAGGATTTGGTCATAAATCTAGGACATGATCCTAAATATGTTAAAGCAGTAGAGGAGCTCATAAAAAACAAGGAAGCAGATATCCAAGCATTGAGGAAGCAACTGAAGCTACCCTCTACAGAGCATCCTCAAGCTAAAGAGGTTTCCAACATAGAAATAGAAAAAGAGAAGCTCTTTACTATAGTAATTGAGAAAAATGCACAAATTCAAAAGATGGAGCAGGGCATGGAAGCACTGTTGAAAGAAAAACAATAGTGGGAAGCAACAGGAGTATCTACATTGGGCACAGGTACAGAGGCAAAAACTTCAGCGAGGACTACAGTTTCAGAGTCCACAGAAGAGCTTACTAGAGCTCTGGATGAATTATCAGTTGTTCAGTCAGAAAAGGATAAACTGTCAGCAAAATTGGCTAAGATGGAGGAGAGTAAACTCAAAACTGACAATGCATATTTGTTAGAATTGCAGAAAAATTATAAACTCATGCAGCAGGTGCAAAAATATGAATATCAATCCTTTGTAATCCAAATGTTAGCTGAGGCTAAAAATAGTATTTGGTAGAATATAAATGCCAATATAACAGATATGTGGCCTTCCATATAGATTATCTTTGAACAAGAAGAGCTTGTACATAGAGTTAAGGTAGCTATAGAAAATACAAAGGTGGATTTAGAACATAGGCTGGAAGAAGCACAAAATATCATCAAGCTGTTGAATTCCAAAACCAAGGAGGAACTCGAAGACCTCAATATTCCAAAAAGAACAACAACAGTCATGGAGGTCAAGAGGCTCTTGACAAAGAAAAATTTAATGATACCATTGGAAAACAAATGTAAGGATCTTGACTTTCATGCCAAGAGATTTAACAGGAAATTCACTTTGTTTCAGGAAAATGGATTGCCCAAACTCAGGAATTCTAATGGAAATTTGATCCCATTAGAAAACTATCAAGAAGGCCTATGTAACATAAAGGTTGATGCTTCTAAGTTTTCAAAAGACAAAGGTGTTATCAGTGGTGAAGCTTTCAAACAGGGAATACAATTTGATTTGAATATCCAGCACAAAGTCCACCACCTTTTTGTAAATAAACCTACTTTTGACACGTACACCGAGGTGGATGAAATATTCAAGAATATGATTGGCTTTTCTATCCAAAGTAAAGAGAGGTGGGACCCACTTCTAGAATTGGTTGAATGAAGTGTAACTATAGTTTAGGATTTTTAGCATAAAAGGAACAACATTTCCAGCAAAGCAGCAACAATCATTACCTGATTCCTACATAGCCTCAACAACACAACATTTTCCAACAAATTTTCCTATTTTTCTTTTATATTTAGAAATATTTGTGTTTTCAAAACAGATATTATTTTGTAAATGTATTTAGTTTGGAATCTGATCTTAGATGTAATATTTTCTGTAAGTGCTTAGAAATAAGACTTAGAAATTGTTGAACCATTGTGATAGAATTTTGAGAAGACTTGTATCCTTCGAAGTTATTTCTGAAATAATAAAAGGATTTTGGATTCATTTCAAAATAGATTGTGTTCCTGTAAGTCTTTCTTTGTTATTATTTTCACTCTGTTTTATCTGCTTATTTCTTGAAGTTTATGGGAGTTCTGAGTAAGATAATATCGAGTTTCAATTTGTCTGAAATCCCCCATGAAGTTATAATATATTACAGAGATTAGTTGTTTCAGCTGTCCGTTTGATTCAACTCCTCTACATTAATAAATTGTCATCTTCCCTTAAGTTTTCTTAAAACATATATTGTTTGGCTGTAAAAGTATTTTACACGCATCCACTGTATATGATGGTTAGATAATCTGTTTGATGTTTAAAAAATCATATAGTTTCTAAAGTTTCAACCTTACACATCTAAATCAAAGCTAAATTATTGTTTAGAGGTGAAGAATCAACCCTTCTATTTAATCATAAGTAATTAAGAATTGCGCCTATTCAAATAGTTTATAGCTTTGGTCATCCAAAAAAACTTTAAACACCAACAAAACATTTTAGATGCTCTGGCATAATTCCTAACCTAAAATTATCAACAGAGGTATAACATTAGACTGGCATCATTACCGAGGACAAAATTCTTGAATTATTTTCCCTAGGACAACGATTAAAGCTTACCTTTTAATGGTGAATAAAATGTTAGTAGGTTAAAACCATTCACATAGTGATTCCGCAAAAATAAATTGGCTTCACGTAGACACATTAGGTCTCTCTCAGATCCACAACTTTATTCTCCACTATCAGATCCTGAGAGACTGGTAAGAATTGCCTCTGCAAGACAAAGACTAGAAGCCTCTACTTCTACTTCTGTAATACATCCATCTGAAATTGTTTCTGAAACTGATCCTTTTAGACATGTTCCAATTCCTCCTGAACTATCAGATCTACCACCAAAAGTGTTAGAACTGCTATATAAAGGAGTTGATTTGCAGTCGGCTCTCCTTGTTTCTCAGATCCATGAACCTCTTTCGGAATCTCCTAGATCAGAAAAAGAATTAGATCTAGAATTACCATAACTAAAACCTAATGATTTTATTTCTTCAGTAATTCACACTTCCCCATCTACTTTTGTTAGCTTTGAGGACAACTTTTCTGTTTACACAAATACTTTGTTTGATAGCAAAGGCAAGTTTGGTCCTGAAGAAAAAAAATTAATTATACGAACACCAAGAAAAATAAAAACTTCCATAAATTATTCTAACTTGTCTTCACCCCATACAACTCCCAAAGATCATCCTCATCCCCTTCATCATCTTCATCTTCTCAAAGCTCATCCTCATCTTCCTCATCTTCATCTAATCAAATGGTTGGTATTCGACCCATCATTTAGGCTCGTTATGCAGCCTTAGTTCTTCCCAATCAGCTAAATAATTTCCCAGATGGATATCTGAAGCACTTACCTAGATTCAATGGTGAAACTAGTTTGTCTGTTGAAGATCATCTAGAAGCATTCTAAGACTTTGTTTATAACACAAATATAGAGCATGAAGATGTCTACATGAGATTGTTTGTTCAATCTCTTGAAGGCAATGTTTGGATTTGGTTTAGACAATTATGAGCTAATTCAATCCCTTCTTGGAATGAATTAGTTACTATTTTTAAAAACCAATGGGGTGTTAAAAAGGGTCCAGTTTATTATCTGACTAGATTTGATGACCTAAAAAGAAACCCTCATGAATCTGTGGCTGATTTTATAAAATGATTTAACAAAGTTTAAAATAATGCCACATGACTGTAAGCCACCAGTAGTTGCTGCCAAAGTCAAGTTCTCTAAAGGATTTGATTATGAATTTGCAATTATGCTCAGAGAAAGAACTTGTGTAACCCTAGTAGACATGCAAACTAATGCTATTGAGGTTGGGGAAATGTTATCGGGAAAACTAGTGTTTATTCAGAGCTGCTAGTCCCACTAAGACGGGTAGCTATCTTAGAAACAAACAGATTAAAGTTACTTGTGTTTTCCTTTATGACAGATAGATGAGAGAGAAGCAGAGAGCACCAACCTCGATCTTTCGCTAGTCTCCTTGCTTGTTTCCTCTCTCCTTTGATAGAGCTTTCGCCACTCCTTCCTCACTTGTCCTGCTTCAAAGAACACCTGTAGAGCCAAGGCAGCAAAATACCATTAAAGCATAGAGATCTATAACCATAAATAATGTAGGATCAGATGTACATTAACCATATAAATACATACATAAACAATATTCAGAGATATACAAGCATATGGAGGAAAACTCAAATAGCTTTATTGATAGAATTGGTAGAAGAGAGGATTGCAACTAGGCTGTCTGATCCAGCATCATCCTCCCAGCATGAAATCCCTCTTCACCTCATACAAAGCAAGATCACCCAATAATGTCTTCAAAGAGAAACCAACAGCACTGCCTTGAAAATTACAAAATTCCAGCCTTTGGATCTCTTGGATGAGGGATCCATATATAGATGTTTTCAGGAGAGTGAGTCAGCTTCTGGGATTTTGATTAGTGTCATTTCACTGACAGTTCTTGGTTCCACTTGGAGATTTCAGATCTCTTACTCATCCCTAGGCGAATTCAGAGAGGCAAGTGTCATATGAGCAGTTTCTAGAAGATTCTCTGGGTTTCCACCTAGCACACTGCTTCTGCCATTTGTATGCTCTCGCTCATCGCACCCTATAGAAGGGTTTTCCAGTATGCATCGCACCCCCTGTGTGTAATAGGTGAGATGCATCGCACCCTATGCATGGAGCTGCCTGTATGGTCCTGTTTTGACCAGTTCTTAGTAGTTTTTCATGGAGAACTTCTGGGAGATGATGTAATCAGCTGACCTTGTTCCTTTAGGGTATGAAACAACACTTTTAGGGGTTTAGGAGCCCTTGGTTTATGGACATATGTGATTGGGGTTGCAGTGCCCAAATATGTCTATAATGGGAAAATAGATCAACCTAACCCAAACTCAAATCTAAGGATGAAAAATGCTAAAAGGAAAATGAAAGTTAGGGAAGAAGGAAGTTTTTCTTCTAAAAGCAAAACTAAGGATCACAAAATTGATGAAATCACTTCCTTACTTAGAAATATTTCAAATAGGATTTCAAAGCTTGAAACACATCCTAGAGTAGTTCACCTCAAGCTCAGTACCAAAGACCTTTCCAGCCCCAGTTATTACAAATACCTAACCCTGATCAACAAAGTCAACCACCGTTGATGATTGATGATCAAGAACCCGAAGAAACTGGACCATTAGTTACTAATGACATAAATTATTTCAATTATCAATCACAGCAATATGTTATCATTCCAGTTTCCAATGATCAAACTTTAATTCAAAATCAAGAAACTTCACAGGTTTCTAAATATCAAGCCTTCTCAGAGTTTCTAATAGTTGAATTAAACAAACGGTGTGATTTGAGGCCTAGACCGAGACCTAGTAGGCCAGCCAAGAATGTTACAATAAATGAGCCTCTAGTAAAAATTGTTGAAACCCAAAAACTGTAATTCAACTGTTAACTCAACCCGATGAACATAATACTTTTGAAAAAATAGTTCCAACAATTTTCAATGTAGAAAAAGAGTTAGAGAGAGTCAAAATCCCTGTTCCATTGTCTGAACTCTCCAAAAACATATGATACAAAAACTAAGTATCAAAGTGGATCCAATCCTCGAGTATAGATGTTGAGGGGGGCATGATCAGTTTACAGGATGAAAAATCATCAGAGGTTTTTGGTCCTAGTTCTGACATGATTGATGAGAATGTTCCTCCCTTTTATGCCACTCTCAAAGTTCATGATTTTCTTCTATACAATATATGTTAGACGCTGGGGCCTCTCACAATTTGATTCCCAAAGTAATCATGGACCAACTGAAATTGAAAATTACCAGAACTTACCATGATTTGTACACCTTTGACTCCAAGAAAGTTCCTTGTCTCGGACTGATAAAAGACCTAGTTGAACTTTAGCACAAATCCCTGTAAAAAGTGTAGTACTAGTTATTGTAGTCACAAATATCCCTCCCAAGTTTGGAATGTTGTTATCAAGATCATGTTGTGCCAAATTAGGGGGAAATCTGCAGATGGACATGTCCTATGCTACTATCCCTGCATATGGGGGTGAACATCTTAAGTTATACAGAGAGGTAAGATTCATTAACACTGTTTGTAGGGATAATCAAGTAATAAATCATTCGATTTATGTTGTTGATCAGGCTTTTGGATGCTTCACATTGTCATCTAATGATCTCCAAATTCCCAGCTTAGCATTGAATAGATTGTGAACAAACCTAAATGTATAAAAACTGATGTGTGGAAGTCATATTTTGATGGGGCTTTTTCTAAATATGGACCTGGAGCGGGAATTGTGTTAATTATCCAGATAAAGAAAACATAACCCAATCATTTAAGTTAGACTTTGATGTTACTAATAATGTAGAAAAATATGAAGCCATACTTCTAGGCCTTGAGTTAGTTAAAAGTCTAAAAGTTCAAAATTTAAGTGTTTTCAGTGACTCAAAATTAATTGTAAAACAAGTAAGGAATCTATGCCAAGCAAAACATCCTAGGCTTAGATCTTACTGAAATGAGGTACGGGATTTTGTAGAAAACTATTTCCAAGCTTTTAACATCACAGCAATCCCAAGAGATGAGAACATTTATGCAGACTCTTTAGCAGTTTTTGCAAGCTCCTTTAAAACTCATGATCCAATGCAACTCCAATATCAAATTCAAGTAAAATATTGGCCTTCAATCCCTGAAAATCTTGAACACTGGCAAATTTTTGAAGATGATGAACAATTGAAGATTTTCTTGCATGAAATTGATGATTTTTCAACTTTGCAAATTGAGGAAGAACAAACTATTGATCATAATCAACTCGTCAAAATGAATCCTTGCAATTGAATAACAAGATAGTTGATCATAACATCCTTCAATTTCCAAACAATTACATTCCCAATGGTCTAATCCCTCTTGAAGGCTTTTTTATCATAATGATGTTTTAAAAACTTCGATATTAAACACACCACAAGAGGATGTCAAAGACTGTAACATTGGAATTAATGAAGAAATTAAGAATGTGAAAATTTCAACATCCTTACCCAAGGATATAAAAGACAAGTATATCAATCTCTTAAAGCATTATAAAGATGTATTTTTCTAGTCCTATGATGAGCTCAAAACTTATGATACGGATCTTATTGAGCATAAAAATCCCTTTAAAACCAGAAGCCAAACCATTCCAACAAAAATTAAGAAGAATTAATGCAATTTTGCTTCTGACCATAGAGAAAGAACTAAAGAAATTGTTGGATGCTAAGATTATTGTTCCTCTTAGATTTTCTGGGTGGATTGAAAATTTAGTTCCTATAAGAAAAAAGAATGGTGAAATTAGACTGTGTGTGGATTTTAGGAATCTGGACAATTCATCCTTAAAAGACAATTATCCATTGCCTAAAATGGATCAATTACTACAAAGAGTTCCAGGTTCTAATATAATTTCCATGCTAGATTGTTTCTCTGGATACAACCAAATTTTGGTAAGTCCAGAAGACAAAGAGAAAACAACATTCACAACTCCCTGGGGTACTTTTATGTATGTTAGGATGCCATTTGGTTTAACCAACGCAAGAGCAACGTTTCAAAGAGCCATGGATTTAGATTTTGTGGGAAAATTGGTAAGTTTATTTTTATTTATTTGGATGATCTAATTGTGTTTTCAAACTCCGATGAGAAGCACTTAAAGCACTCGAGAAAGATTTTTTATTGGTGCAGAAAATTCGGAATCTCGCTCAACCCAAAAAAATATTTGTTTGCCATAAAGGAAGGAAATTCACTTTGCCACATCATCTCAAAAGGAGTTGTAATTGATCCAAAATGAGTCTCAACTATTGAGGTGATTGGTCTCCCTAGAAATAAAAAGGAAATTCAAGCTTTTTTAGGAAAGATTAATTTTTTAAGGAGATTTATACCAAACTATGCTGAAATTATTAAAGATATTACTGACATGTTGAAGAAAGATAATGAGATTAAATGGATAGTGCAGGTTAGATATGCATTTACATAAATAAAAAATGTCATTTTTGAAGCCCCAGTACTAATCAACCCTGATTATAAAAAACCCTTCAGCATTTTCTCTTTTGCCTCTGACACCACTTTAGCTATTGTTTTACTACAGAAGAATGATAACCAAGATGACCAGCCAATTGCCTTCTTTAGTAAATTTATGAGATATGTAGAGCTAAAATATGACATCATTGAAAAACAAGCCTATGCCCTTGTACAAGCTCTAAAATCTTTCGTAAATTATGTCCTTCATTCCCCTATCACTGCCTATGTCCCGAACAATGTTGTCAAAACTGTTTTGACCCAACCTGATACATATGGTAGGAGAGGGAGATGTATAGCTAAAATTATTAAATTTGATCTAGACATGAAATCCACTAAGCTGGTAAAAGGGCGGGGTTTAGCCAAGTTATTGACTGAATCTAATTGAGTTCTGGAAATAAGCACCATCATGCAGGTATTAGGAGAAAAGAATCCACAAGAACCTTCCTCTAGTTCAGGAGAGAAGAATCCACAAGAACCTTCCTTTAGTTCAAGAGAGACGAATCCATAAGAACCTCCCTCTAGTTCAGGAGAGAAGAATCCACAATAAATTTTTCTTCTACAGATTCAGTTCCTCTTCCACTTCATATTGAGGAAAAAATTATGTTATTTGAATGGTATGCTGATATTGTTCACTTTCTTCGTGATTTTGAGTATCATCTTGATTTCACAAAAAAATCAATGCAGAACTCTTAGATTAAAGGCTATGAATTATTGTATTATCAATGATATTGGAAAGATCCTTTAAATATCTTACTTCTATGCCTCACTGAGAGTGAAATAGAAGGTATTATTGATCAATTTCATGGAGGAATATGTGGAGGTCATTATGCTTTGAGAGAAACAACACACAAGATTTTGAGAGCATGTTTCTATTGGAAAAAGTTGTTTTCACAGGTTGGAGCAAAGGTCAGAAGCTGCATTCCATGACATATTTTTTCTAGTGAACAAAGATTAGCAGCACTCCCCCTTGTTCCAGTTTTGATTCAAGCACCCTTCTTACAATGGGGACTAGATTTCATTAGAGAGATACATCCAACAATCAGAACAAATGAATCTTAGCTGCCACATATTACTTTACAAAATGGGTAGATGTTATCCCAGTCAAAAATGCTACAGATGTTGTTGTCATTAAATTTATTGAGGAAAATATATTATCTAGATTTGGATGTTGTCATTAAATTTATTGAGGAAAATATATTCTTTAGATTTGGATGTCCTCAATAGATAGCCACAGATAATGCACAAGAATTAGTAGTGTTAAAATTATAGATTTTTTCCAGAAATATTAGATCCTATTACATCATTCTACTCCATACTACCCTCAAGGAAATGGATTGGCAGAGTCATATAATAAGGGTTTGGTAAAAATCACCAAAAAGGTACTTGCAGATCATAAGAGAAATTGGGACAGTCATCTCAAGTATGTAGCTTGGGCCAACAGAATTTCACCCAAAAGAGCAACAGGTAAATCCCCTTTTCATCTTGTCTATGGTACTGAGGCTATTCTTCCTACACATTTAGTTTTCCCTGTCATGAAGTTTTCACAAGAGTCAAATGAAGACCCTGATGATTTTTATAGAAGAATCAATTAGATTATATAATTAAATGAAGATAAAGATGAATTTCAGTACAAACTTCGTCAATATCAAAACAAGATGAAAACTTTGTTTGATAGGAAAGCTAGAGAAAGAGATTTCACGGAAGGAGATCTAGTTTTGAAATGGGATGCAAAAAGAGAAGAAAAAGGGAAACATTGGAAGTTTGATAATCTATGGCTGGGGTCATTCAACATCGCAGAGGTTAAAGGAAACAATACTTTCATTCTACAAAACCTCGAAGGGAGGTATTCTTCATTGCATGTCAATGGAGAGTATCTCAAGCACTATATTCAGTACTAAAAGATGTTACAACCATAATTGATTTTACATTTCCGGTTTTATTTACATTTTCACAACAAGTGTGATTTTCCCAGCAAAGACTCCATAGCCCGAGGAGAAGGCACATGGATCTGCATGTTCTCTGCATCTCACAGGGAAATGCAATCCCCAGCTGGAGGCAATGTTGTAACATTATTCTTCATTTTTACGTTTATATGTCAAAAAATGAAAAACAAAGAAAGAAAAATGAAGGGATAAAAAATAAACTTGAAAAAATGAAAAATATTGAGAAAAATAAAAAAGAAATGAAATCCCTAGAAAAATAATAAAATTAGCGATGCACATTTAAATGTCGCTATCAGATTCAAAAAAGTTAAATTTCTGTTAAGTTAAAACTTTGGATATTTGATTTATTTGATTTTTCTATGCATTTGGTAAAGTTGTAATAAGACAAAATGATTTTGTCACTTGTGAATAAACAAAGCACTGCAAACAATGGCTACGATTTATTCCACCAAGATCTACGGCAAGCGAGGCATTTTGCCACCTCCCCCCCCCCCCAACCCCCCCCCTCCCCGTGAAATACCACCTCCACTCCCACCAATGGTTATCTCCTCCACCATTCATCTTCTGTCAAGTGTCTCCCCCTTCGCCATTCGTCTTCCACCACCTAGTCGTTACCCTTCACCACTCCACTCCTGCCACCTGTCCTGTGACATCATTATCCCTCCACGTCACCTATCCATTAGCGTTCGAATCTCTCGTGAAATTTTATGAACGTTATATCATTTATTCCTGCCACATATTCATTTAATCAATAAAAACCCTGCTCCATAAACATTTAATTGGTCGTTATACAACCAATTCACTTGTTAAAAACAAAACAAAAACAAAAACAAAAAAAACAAAAACAAAAAACTTTAACGCCAATTATTCATTTCCTTTACTCATCATTGATTCTTCTGAATGAAGAACTCTCTACCGCTAATTGTCAATGTTTCTCCATGTGTACAATCAATAGTTTTCGCCAGTAACCTTGTGCTTAAACCTTTTATTAAAAGTTTCTTTTGTTAGAATCTTCCTTAGCATTCTCTTCTATACCTGGTTTTCATCCTCTACTAATCTGAATTGGATCATTATATCATTTGTCATCCATCTCGATGCATTTGGAGTGGAAAAAGTGGAGGAATCAGATCACGGGACCGTTTTTACTGGCAGGACCCAGTTTGGCAAAATGGGGTCTGAAACCTTCTAGGAGCATTTTGAGGCATCAAACGACATTTTTTGGTGGGGTAAAACTTAGCCGCTAAAGTGTGGCATCTTTTCATGTTATTCTACACACAAAAATCTTTAGAAATGGTGCAAGAATCATGTCAATCAAAGTCTGTATGCAAAAGTTATGCCACTCAGAACTTGACCTTCCTGTTTTCACACCTATAGTTCAGGAGGATGCCGCGTTAGCCCCCATTATTCATGGAAAAGGGGCTAGCCACATGTTTTTGATGTAAAAGAATCTAAAAGAGTATATTTTGTAACTCTAGTTAAGAGTTGATGTAGTCAAACTTAACCACTAGTAGGCTATCAGGATGTGTTATAACCGGGCCACTAAGAGGAAGAGGCATTTCGTTCTTTCGAGAGAATTTTGTTCCATAGTTGAGCAAATATCTTATGCAACAAGCTTACAAAATAGAACAAAAGATAGATCAACGACTTCAAGATCAGCCTCTTCTAGGTGGTAACCTCCTTTATATTACACAAATGAACAATTCGAGGATGATACAAATGACAAGACCTCCTTTCTATATATAGGAGTCTAAGGGGTCACAATATAATCAGAGCCGACATAACAATAATAATGTAAGGGCACAACAATAACAATAGTGGGCTTCTAACTTTTCGTGTTGTTGCGCGCGCCTGAAGCCTGCGTCCGAGCCTGCCTGGAACCGACTGATCGAACTGCATCATGGATCCTCCGGATCCGCCTGGTGGGGATCCGGAGCTGCAACGAGCTTTCTCTAACCTGGTAAAGTCTCTCCCTCCGCAAAGACCTAGACCAACAGCAACAAAGTTTGTGAAGAAGCTGGATGTTTTACAGGAAGTCCATCTGCCTCCGACCATTCCACGCATGGCCGCCATTTCCTTAGCAGAGAAAGGGTTAATCGGGCAATTTACAGGACTATGGCCATCACCCAAGACAGTGCAAAGATGGGTCGAAAGAAACTGGTCGGACAAGATCCAGGGAAAAATATCCATCAGATTTTGTGGCAGAGGATATTTTACCTTTCATTTTGAAACCAAAGAGGATAAAGATCTAATATTCAGAAACAGACCTTACTTTATGGATTCCAGGGGCCTCTATCTCAATAAATGGACCCCGGATTTCGATCCAAAACTTGATATACCAAGTGCGGTTCCAGTCTGGGTCAGACTGCCTCATCTCCCACTCCACTGCTGGGGGGACGATTCGGTTAAAGCAATAGGAAACGCGGTTGGAAAATACATAGACCGCAGTGAACCCAAAGACAACATGTAGGCTTGTGCGCGGATTTGCGTTGAAGTTGATCTGGGCCGAGGACTGCCGGAAGCAATCAAACAGAAAGTAGATGATCGGTGCCATATTCAGCAGCTGGATTACGAGAAGATACCCTTCAAATGCAAGGTATGCCACGAATATGGACACTTTGCAAATAGATGCCCTAAAATAGTTAATGTAGAATCAGAAGAGCAAGATGGGCAATGGGAAACTGTTAAAAGGAAAAAATCATCCCCTCCCCTCAAATCAATGGACTCTGAAGCCCCTGGTCCTTCCCACCAGCACCCTTCCCACCAACCCTCTTCCCTTCAGCATCCTTCCTCCTCCTCCCAGCAGCCTCCCCTTCAACATCCTTCTTCTCCTCCTCGGATTCCCGATCCTCCCATCCCCCCATCTTCTAATCCCTTCGCGACCCTCTCTGAGGAAGAATCCGTGCCTGATTTCCCCTCCTCTGACCCTCCTCTCCACCCCTCACCCCCTCTCATCTCTCAACCCTCCCCTGATACCCCCTCCACTAGGATTACCAGAAGTTCTTCAAAGGAACATGGAGCGCCCAGCGATGTTCCAAAAAAACATGGGCCTGGCAGAAAATCGGCCAAACAACAGCGAGAAGAAAGTACCCAGAAAGACATTGCCATGGGCTCTCAGACTCCTATAGAATCCTTTATTCTTGGACACTTGGAAAAAGAAAATAATAACAAAGGCAAAGAGAGGCGAGCACCTCTCCATGTAACCAGTAAATCATGATGAAAATACTATCCTGGAATAGTAGGGGATTAGGGCACCCCTCCAAGATAGTAGCCCTCTGTTATAGACATTTTTGTGCCTTACAGCATGAAGCATGAAATGTCAATAATCTGAGGGATCCAAAGTCCCTAAACATGTTGTTCCTACCCCTAGAGGAACAAGGTCAGCAAACCACAGCACTGAATATCAGTTCTCCACCTGAAAACACTCAAAAACAAGCTAATTCTGGATCATGTCAACTGCTCCACTGAGCATCTGCGCTGAATGTCAACTGCTCCACTGTGTACCTGCGCTGAATGTCAACTGCAAGGAAGGCTACCTGCGCTGGGCGAGTTGGGACAAGTGGCACAGTCATTCTTCAAGGTGTCAATGCCCAAGAAGCTTCCAAAATGACACTTGGATCAGGGAATTCGACTGGTGATGAGTAAGAGGGTCTAGATCTCCAAGTGGAAGAAGAACCTCCAAGTGGACTCAAGAACTGAAGAATAACTGAAGTGGGAGAGGACACTAGTCAGCTTCATGCCAGCTACAAGCTGACTCATCCTTTCTCCAAATCTCCTATATATAGAGCTCTCTCATGAGGTCTATGGAAGCTGGAATCTTGTGAATGTAAGGAAGTGTTGTTGGTTTGAGTATAGAACTATTGGGTGATTTGCTTGAAGGAGGTGAAGAGGAGATTTCTTTCTGCTGGGAGGTGATGCTGGATTGGGCCTTTTATGGTTGTATTACTTCCTGAACTTTACTTCTTCCATTAATAAAGCATTTGAGGTTCTTCTATATGGATGTGTCTCAATGGTGTATTGTTATACTTGTGTATTTGATTTATTCTAATCCTTGAATCAATTATGAATGTATGCTTCTTGTAGTTTCCCTCTCTTGCTATTTTGCAGGATCTTGGTGTAGCTGGGCCAGTGAAAGAGCAAGGAGCGGGGAGCAAGCAGCAAAGAGAGAAGATTGGATCAATCATTAGCGGAAGACAACGGTTAGCGGATCTCTTTCTCCCCTCTCTTACATCTCATAAAGAAGTAATCTCGAATAGATTTGCTTTGATTGTTGCTGAGGTACTATCACCCTTAGAGTGGGATAGGGTCATTCCGTATTGGATACTTTTCCCAACAACACCCTCAAGGACTTAATCCAAAGTGAAAACCCTGAAATCGTTCTTATCCAATAAACAAAGCAAGATCAATCAGAAATTAATAGAGTCATCAATCAGCAAAAGCGTTACAGTGGATGTGCAAGCGAAGCAAGAGGAGCCTCAGGCGGCATTCTAACTATGTGGGATAGTAATAAATGGAACTGTAACTCCACTAGAATACATCAGAACTGGATCCGTGTCAATCTAGAAAGCAAGACAGATGGATCAACGGTAATAATTTACAACATATATGCTCTGAATCAGTACAGAGAGAAAGAAGTGTGTTGGAACACTTTGGAAGCTAGTATAGAAGAAGAGCAGGACAACAATCTCATTATTGCATGGGATTTAAATATGGTAATGCATGCTAACGAAAAAAGAGGGGGACATTTCACCCCAGATCCTTTCAGAAATCGACTTAAGAGCATTATGCAGGAGCAAGATCTTGTTGATATCAGACCCAAGAACCGCAGGTACACCTGGAGTAACAGAAGAATAGGAGTTGGCAATATCATGGAGCGTCTTGACAGGTTCTTCATAAGCATATCTTATATGTCCACCTTCACTACTGGTCAGTCAAATATTCTCAATGTCTCCGCCTCTGATCATTATCCAATAACACTTACTCTGCATAGTCAATGTCAGCTAGGACCTCTCCCTTTCAAATACTGTTCCATTTGGAATCGTATCCCTGCAGCAAAAGACGCGGTGCGGCAGGCTTGGATTCAACACGTGGAAGGCTCCCCAACTTATATTTGGGAGACAAAACTAAAGAGAGTAAGACAGGCTCTAAAAAATTGGGCAAATAACAATTACCAAGAGCCCGAGTTGAGCAAAAAGAAAATTAAGCAATATCTAGAGGAAGTGCAGCGAAGCATTGAAGCCTTTGGGCTGTCCCAGCAAGCCAAAGAGAACGAAACAAGACTATACTCTCAGCTGAGACAAACTATAAGGGATGAAGAAATAAAATGGAGATTGAAGTCAAGACAGCTCTGGCTGCAAGAGGGAGATAAAAATACTTCTTATTTTCATAAGCAGGCTACAGTTCGAAAGGCCAGAAATACTGTGAGCACAATTAGGGATAATGAAGGGAATAGCTACAATACTCAGGACTCTATAAAGGAAGCAGCCACCAATCACTTCAAAAACCTTCTGACTGAGGATAAAGGTGAGGAGTATTACTCAAGTTTGTTACAGCACCTGTTCAAAGGAGTCACATAAGAAATGAACAACAGCCTCAAGAAAGAAGTAGAAGAAGAAGAAATCCAAAAAGTAATTTGGAGTCTACACCCAGATAAAGCTCCAGGACCTGATGGGTTTCCAATCAGCTTTTACAGAGAGTATTGGCAGATGATCAAAAAAGATCTCTTAAAGATGATACGCTGGGTTTTAAAGAAAGGCAAAATGGGGGGATTTACCAACTCTACCTATCTAGCCTTAATTCCAAAAGAGAATAGACCTTCCACTTTTTCAAGATTTCGGCCAATATCTTTATGTAACTCAGCATACAAAATAATTACAAAAATTCTGTCAACTAGGCTCAAGCCTCACCTCTCTTCTCTGATCTCAGAAAACCAAGGGGGCTTTCTACCCAATAGGCACATTTCTGACTCTATCCTTCTTGTGCAAGAGGCCATCCACTCAAGCATAAGCAGAAAGGAGAAAGGGTTTGTCCTAAAGCTGGATCTTGCCAATGCCTTTGACAGGGTTAGGCATTCCTTTCTGTTTGTTGTCCTTCACAAAATGGGATTTGACTCCTCCTTCATCACAATGATCAAAGCCTGTATATCGGACCCCTGGGTCTCTCCTCTGATCAATGCGAGGCCGTGTGCTGCATTCCAATCCTCTCGAGGCCTTAGACAAGGATGTCCCTTGTCTCCTTACTTGTTTATCCTCATGGCCGAGACCCTTAGCCAAACCCTGGACTTCAATCGGAGAATAGGTCTAATCACTGGCATCAAATTTGAGCAAGGAACAAAGAACATCAACCACTCTCAATTTGCAGATGATACCCTCCTAATTGGAGGAGCGTCCATCACTATAGCAAGGCGCTTTAAGAAGATCTTAGACCAATTCATGGAATACTCAGGAGGGAAGGTCAATCAGCTAAAAAGTTGTATATACGGTTGGAACACATCAAATCATACCATCCATAGCATTGCAAGTATATTAGGAGTCTCCTACAAACTAGTCTGGAACCACTTCACCTATTTAGGGATGCCAGTAAGTATGGGACCGCTGAAAGCTGACACCTGGAATGAAATCCTTGACAAAATAAAGAGAAAAATCCAACAATGGGGCACCATGTGGCTGAACCCAACAGGACGACTTGTACTTCTCAAATCAGGTTTGGCCTCTCTTCCCATTTATCGTTTCTCTTTATACCAAGCTCCTGCTGTTTTCCATCAAAAAATGGAAAGAGCTCTCAGGCATTTTCTTTGGCAAGGAGGGAAAACGGAAAAAAGAAAATTCAATCTTGTCAGTTGGAAGAATGTCATTCAGTCTCAGGAAAAAGGAGGATTAGGAATAAGATCACCAAAACTGCTGAATTTAGCTCTTGGAGCTAAAATAATATGGAGAATGATCACAGGGCCCACAGCATGGTGGAAGAAGGTTTTAGAGGCAAAATACTTGAACAACACAAGGCAACAACTTCTGGATACCAATATTCCCAACAGAGATAGTACAAAAATTTGGCAACTCTGCAAGAAAGCCATATCCTTTATGTCTCAGAATATTTCAAAAGTCCCAGGAGGGGGGAGCAGCATCAATTTCTCCACAGACAGAATCCTAGGACAACATCCAATTGGATCAAAAATGGAGGCAATCCCTGCCATAAATTGGCTCAATGGTAAAGGAATATTGTATTTGGCTCAAATATCACAATGGGACAATCACTCTCAAGCATGGATAGGTTGGAAGTTCCCGGATTACCCTAGAGAGCTAGAGACTAGTCTCGCTGCCCTAAAGAATCTCCTACACAGCAAAGCTCCGATCCAGAAAGGCAAGCAAGATGGTTATCGTTGGGACCCAACTAGAACTCAATACACGGCTAAAGCTAGTCACCAACATTTATGTGACAGCACCTTCCCACAGGACATATGGAGCCAATGGAAACTGGTATGGAGAGCAGAAGCACCCCCCAAAGTCAAATTTTTCATTTGGTTGCTCCTGAAAGGGAAAATACTAACAGCAGAGAATTTAAAGAAAAGAGGCATAATGGGACCATCCAGATGTCCGAACTGCTGTAGATCAGAGGAAACAATACAACACCTGTTTATAGATTGCCCGGTAGCTGATGAATGCTGGAGAAAGATGGCCTCAATCGAGGATGCTCCATGGGAGCCTCAGGCAACTATTGCAGAAACGATTCACAAATGGAGGAAGAACTGTCCATGGAAAGAGAAAAGGAGTAAATTGACGCAAAGGATATGGAATACCATACCACTAACCCTCCTATGGCGCATCTGGTTGGCACGAAATGGAAAGGTTTTCCAGGAGAAAGGCTGTAATATCAGAGTTATGTGTCACAAGGCAAAGATCTTAGCAGTGGAGACAGTCACAAACCACACCAAAGGCAAGATCGAGGCTACTAATTACAGCATGGAAGAGAGAAACCTGATCAGTTATGTCCAAGAGAATATAACTAGCGCACGGGAATTAAGCCAAGGAAGGATACAAACGAAAGAAACAAACAGGGCATGGAAGCTGAGGTTAAAGGAAGAGGAATTTGCGAATTGGTTGAGAAACTGTAATAGGTTCTACTTATTCTTTGATGGCGCTTCTAAATCAAACCCGGGCCAAGACGGAGCAGGGGGTCTAATCTGCAATGCTAATGGAGAGAGAATACTTCATTTCGAATGGGGGCTGGGAGAGATTTCCAACAACAGGGCAGAGGGATTGGCATTGTACCAGGGACTCACTCAGCTGATCAAGTTAGGGATAAGGAAGGCAATAGTGTTTGGGGACTCAGCAATCATCATTAGGCTCATGGCGCAGAGGCAAAGCACGCCGAACATCCTTCTACAACAGATTAACTATAGGAACCAGACCCTTCACGCTTCAATGGAAGAAGTCATCTATTACCACATCCTTCGTGGACTGAACAAGGAGGCTGACAAGTGTGCCAACAGGGCATGCGAGCGCCCCAAGGGTAGTCTGTGCTGTAATAACAATCCCTCTTTCCAACCGTTACCATGAATATTCCACATCTAGTCAACAGCAGGTGTACCGCGGATGATAGAATCTATGACAGCAGACAAATAATCAGTGCAAATGACAGAACAGGTATGGTAGACAAGATTTTGATCAGAAATAAGATTGGGAGATCTATTCAGCGCATGGGAATCAAGCGAAGTGCAGGAGAAAATCGTCCTAGCAGAGAGACCTCTTATGCAATTCAAGATAAGCATTTGACCATGAGGTGGAGCATTGGGAGATGTAGACGGGCTTCTTCCCGCTCTCATAGCCTGCGGATAGTTTCTATATATATCCTGGGTGGCATGATCCTCCAATACAGTGAGAAAGCTTGTGCCCACGAGCAGCAGAGTAAAACCGCTCCCGCCTATCTCCAAGCAGTCTGAGGTAGTCAACAGAATCACAACAACCCTGCGCGAGCTGTGGTTGTAGCCTGTAGTAAGCAGAGAGCTCAGAGATCCCGCGCTAAAGAAGCGAATAGTACAGGAAGGAACTATCCAGCGTCAATGGATCGCCCAGAAGACTGCTTTCACTGCAGAGATCTACAGGCAGAATTTGAGGAGCTGTGAGCACAACAGCGGGCCCTGGAGGATCAAGTTCGAAGTCTGGAAGCAAGACTGGAAGATCAATACAGAATTCTTAACGAGAAGTATCGGGCTGAGATAAATCTTTTCCTCCACAGAGTCAACTCCTTACATGAGCAGTTTAGCAGCTTGGCCAATAGATGTAGCCATGCTGAAGAATCGATAATTGTCCTCAAGTTCATGATGGACAAAAAGTTCAAAGATGCTCCTTCCTCTTCTAGTGCTAAACAGAACGAGCCAGACCCTAACCCAGAAGCGTCCACAGCAAGGAAGATCAGTCACATAGAGATAGATTAATTATGTTATGTAGTTGTAAATTTTGGTGTTTGCAGTATGTAAGGATTTACAGTAGTATAAGAAGCCTCAGAGGCAGGAATACTAGAACAAGGATCAAGGAAGGGACCCTTTTTATAATTCCTTGGATCCAGAATGCTCAGGAAGCACTATATGTATAACGAACTGCTTCTTCTTTTTTTCAGATCAATATATAGCAACCGAACTTTGTCTAAAAAAAACAATAGTGGGCTTCTATGGGAAACAATAATAACAATATGGGGACAACATGGGCACGACAATAACAATAAGGGGTTACAATGACAATAATAATAAGGGAATACACTAATATTATAGGGACCTAACATGCCCCTCTCCTTCCAAAAGGTGTTGTCCTCAACACTTGAGTAGTTATGGATGCTTCTGTATAAAATTATCATCCTCCCATGTGGAATCTTCAGCGAGTAAGTTCTTCCACTTGATGCTCTGAAATTGATCCATTTCGTAGCTATCGAGTTCTTGTTTCGGTGACTGCTTCAGGTTCCAATATGATTTTTCCTTCATTGTCAAGTTCTGGCAATATTGTTTGAACTAGGAGCTAGTCACTTATAACCTTCTTTAAGCATGAAACATGGAAAACTGGGTGCACTCGGAAGATGCGGGAAGTTCCAATTTATATGTCATAATACCAATCTTTTGCAACACCTTATACAGACCATAATACTTTGGTAATAATTTATTATCCTTCTTAACTTGCTTGAGGGACATTTGTTTGTATGGTTGTAGTTGCAGAAATACCCAGTCACCTACATCAAAACTTCTTTCGCTGCGATGTTTATCTGCTTGTTGTTTCATTCTATTATGCACCAAAATCAGGTTATCCTTTAAGAGTTGGAGAACTTTTTGTTGATGATCAATGTGATCTTCCACTGCTTGAACTTTTGAATTTTCTCTTAAATATGATGTGATGTATGGTGGATGATATCCATAAAGTGCCAGAAATGGGGTCATTTTTGCTACAGCATGGAAGGAAGTGTTATACCACCATTCAGCCAAAGGCAACCATTTGGCCCATTGTGTTTGTTTATCCTTCCAAACATTTGTTCACTATCTCAGTTTGCCCATCAGATTGAGGATGATAAGATGAGCTATGAGCTAACTGAGTACCAAGACAAGAAAATAATTATGTCCAAAAATTTCCAGTGAAAATAGGATCTTTGTCACTTACAATAATCTTTGGGTTTCCATGTAGCTTTTGAATTGTTTCCATAAATGCAGTAGAAATTGTACTCGCTTTAAATGGATGAGATAATGCACAAAAGTGTGCATACTTTGTAAGTCTATCAACTACCACCATGATGAAACTCTTTCCTTCGGACTTGGGTAAACCTGTGATAAAATCCATTGAAACCTCCTCCTAGTGTTGACTTGGAATGGATAAAGGTTGTAATAGACCTGGTGTCTTAATTGTCTCAACTTTCTTTTGTTGGAAAACCAAACATTCCGCCACAAACTTTTGAATATCGGATTTAAGGCCATCGCAAAAAAATCCTTCCTAACTTTGTGGTAAGTTTTTAAAAATCCTAAATGCCCTCCTAAGGGATAGGAGTGCATTTCTAGAAGAATATTTTGTTTGAGTTTGGAATTCTTACAGAGGTATAAGCGATTTTTGTATCATAACGAATCATTTTTCTAGCTAAATGTATCAGATGTATTGGGATTTTGCTACAACTTTTGAATGAGTTCCCACACTTCTTTGTCATTCTTCCATTCATCCCTTGCTTCATTTATCCAATCTAGTTGGATAATAGAAATGGCACAAAGCAATGCTTCCACATCCTCATCCTTTCTTGAGAGTGCACCCGCAACAATATTTTGCTTCCCTTTCTTGTAGATGATTTCAATGTCATAACCCAACATCTTTGTGACCCATTTTTGCTACTATTCTGAAGATAATCTTTGTTCTAAAAAGTATTTAAGACTATCATGATCTGTTTTTACCTTGAAGTGTCTTCCCATTAGGTAAGGTCTCCATTTCTTAAGTGCATGTAGTATTTCCAACATTTCTTTCTCATAAATAGCTTTGTGTAAATACTTTCCTTTGATTGGACGACTTCCAAAAGCAATGGGTCTTTCTTCTTGCATTAAAAAAACACCAATTCCATTTCCTCAGGCATCACATTCCACAATAAAGGTTTTTGTGAAGTCCGGCGTAGCTAAGACCGATGCTTAGCACATTGCCTCTTTAAGATGTTCAAAGGCTTTCGTTGCTTCTAAAGTCCAAGAAAATGCATCTTTCTTTAGTAATGTTGTTAGAGGTGCTGCTATTCTCCCATAATTCTTAACAAACTTGCGATAATACCTTGTCAACCCGAGAAATCCTCACAGATGCTTTATGGATGTGGGGATTTTCCATTCCTTAATGGCTTTAATTTTGCTAGGGTCTACCTTAACACCTTCATGAGATACAATATGACCCAAATATTCCACCTCTTGTACTCCAAAGAAACATTTGGAGGGTTTTGCATATAATTGTTTCTCCTCCAATAGTTTGAGCACTCTATCAACATGTTGAACATGATCCTTCCAAGACTTGATGTAGATTATCATATCATCAAAAATACTAACACAAATTTTCTAAGGAAGGGTTTGAAAATGGAATTCATCAAACCTTGAAATGTAGAAGGCGCATTGGTAAGGCCAAAAGGCATGACCAAAAATTCATAATGGCCCTCATGAGTTCTAAATGTTTTTTTTCGGAAAGTCTTCAGTCTTCATCCTAATTTGATGATATCCTGAGCGAAGGTACAACTTGGTGAAGCAAATTGCTCCATGCAATTCATCCAATACTTCATCAATGACAGGAATAGGAAATTTATCTTTAATAGTGAGATTGTTGAGCTCCCTATAATCCGGACACATGCACCATGATCCATCCTTCTTGTGCACAAATACTACTAGAGCAGAGAAAGAACTTTGACAATGTTGAATTATACTAGCCTCTAGCATTTCTTCAACCATACGTTTAATTTCACTCTTTTGGGCATAGGGATATCTATAAGGCCTGATGTTTGGAGGAACACTTCCTAGAATGAAATGAATAGCATGATCATGATCACGAATAGGTGGGAGGCCTTTGGGAGTCTCAAATACCTTGGAATGATTGTCCAAGACTTTTTGGAGATTTGGAGAAATGGATGATTTTGATGTGGGAACCTCTAGCGAACATAATTGTGCAATTACGCCACATTGTTCTTTCTTTAGAAGCTTTATCATGCCGTTAGAGCTGATAATCTTTCCCAGTTTCCCTGCGATACCCCTTACAACTTCCTTTCCTTTTGGAAAAAAAATAATAATAAAAAATAAAATAATAATAATAATAATAATAAATAATAAATAAAATAAATAAATAAAAATAAAAAATAAAAAAATAAAAATAAAAATAAAAAAATCTTGAAAGTTAAAAGCTAACATACCCAAAGTTTGTAGCCATTGGAATCCTAGTACAACATCAGCACCACCCATTGGAATGGAATGCATTGGACTATTCAACACATATTCTCCCATGGATAGCTTGATATTATGACACTTTCTAGAGAAATTTATGGTTCCTCAATTTGCAACCATCACTTGACACTCTGGTGCTGGATATAGGAAGCAATTTAATTCCTTCGCTATCTTACAATGAATAAAATTATGGGTACTTCCCGAATCAATCAACACTATTACCTTTTTCTTCTTGATATGTCCTTCTATCTTGATAGTTTGAGGAGTGGTAATTCCTACCAATACATTACAAGATATGGTCGGATTCATTTCTTCTTTCTATGGGGTTTGTTTCTAGTGTGTATCCTCTTCTTTTGATATTTCTTGTTCCTTTTCTTCTTCCTCTTCACAATCTATGTAAAATAATTTCTTCTTAGCACACTTATGACCTTTGTTGTATTTGCTATCACAACTGTATCAAATCCCTTTTGCTCTTTTTTCTTCCAATTTTTTTGGTTTCAACCTTGTAGGTTGTGGAAGGCTAGGGACAACAACACTTCCATATTTATAGTTGTGATTGGTAGCCTTCCTTGTTGCCATAATTTTGCTTTCAATTTTTCTTGCCAACCTGAATGTCTTCTCCAATGAATCAGGTTCCCAAAGGTGAACCTCATGTTGGATGTTATCCTTTAAATTCCTATGAACACATCAATCATATGCTCCTCTGGAATATCGTTTACCCTTATATTCAATTTTTGGAAGTCCTCAATGTGCTCCACCATTGAACCCTTTTGTTTGATATTTATCAATTGGCTTAAAAAAGGTGTTGTTTTTTGTATCCTCATAATGTGCTATCATTTCTTCCGTAAAAATTGCCCAAGTGACAATTTGTTTATGAGAGAAAAGCCATCGATACCATACAAACTGATTGGGTTCCAAATATAAAGTCTTAATGCGTACCTTTTATGTGTTTTGCACATTATGGAGATCGAAATATTGCTCCATCTGTAGTATCCATGTTATAGGATCCTTGCCATCAAACTTCCACATATCGATCTTTGGAACATGGTGGGTCTTTAGAGTCTATGCAATCATGAATAACATTTCTTTTGTTCTCATTATGAGTTTCCTCTTCTACCTTTTCGCCATTAGGAAGCATTTCTTGTATCAACTTTTCCAAACCTCCTTTCAAACCTTCCATGTCTTTCTTCAAATCTTCAATGTTTACTTCTAAACCATCCATCTTAGCTTCCACACCATTTATCTTAGCTTTCACGCCATTCAACTTAGCTTCCACGAATTTATTTAAACCATCCATCTTAGCTTCTGTTACTTTTTGTGAGAGTGAAATTTGTTGCACTTGGTCTCATAATTTTGATATATCATGTTGCATTTCTTCCTCTTATTCATGAGTCGTGCTAGAGATTTCAGTTTTCTTACTAGGTGTTTCCATTTTCTTTATTCGGGGCATAAATTAATGATAAGTATGCTTCACTATGCCCTTTGAATTCCTTCAAACTAATTTTTCAAATCAAACTTATGCAAAATTTTAAAAAGACTACACACCTTTTTTCGCTTTGTAGGAGTTCGATATTGAATCTGTTGTATCTCTATAATTTAGGATATCCAGGTCTGACATTTCATCATGAGGTGGCCCTCTAAGTCCTCTCTCCAAACTCACAAGTCTGATCAAGATTGGATTCTCCAAGAAAGCATTATTCCAAATCTCCCATGATTATAGACTAGTTCAGTAGAGAGAACTTGTACGAAGTGCCATGTGTCACTGTTTCGACCTTCGGATCTAGAAACAATACATAGAAAACTAAAGTCCATCTTCTTTCTGTACCTTTTTATGAAATTTCAATCTGATTCTCAGAGAGAAATTATGATGATATTACTCAGGTCACCTGTTTGAGATATAATTCAGGAACCTACATAAACCCTAACTTCCTTGGATCACATCTCCGAAAATATAGCAAGACAAGATCTAAAATTCGTACTCGAGGTTCATCAAGATGTCATCTCAAATGGGTTTTAATTTCAGCTTCTTAAACTTCATAGAAAAAAAAAAATTATAGTGAAAATTCCACGATGACATGTTTGAAGCAGTGAAACCCTAGAATCCAAAGCTCTGATACCAAATGTTATGCAACCAGCTCACAAAATAGAAGAAAAGATAAATCAACGACTTAAAAATCAGCCTCTTTGAGGGGGATACCTCCTTTATATTACACAAATGGACAACTATTGGATGATACAAATGACAATACCTCCTTTCTATATATAGGAGTCTAAGGGGCCACAATATAATCAGAGTCGACATAACAATAATAATGTAAGGGCACAACAATAACAATAGTGGGATTTTATGGGGAACAATAATAACAATATGGGGACAACATGGGCACAACAATAACAATAAGGGGCTACAGTGACAATAATAATAAGGGAATACACTAATATTATAAGGACCTAACAAAAGATAGCCATGAGAGATATGAGGTAGAGCACACAGAGAGGCTCTGTGCACTGTAGCAGCCGATGGGCCACATACATTACTTCTTTGTATTTGCAGCCATATTTCCAGACAAAGAAAGAGAGTGAAGTGGCCTCACCTTTCAATTGGGTTTTCTCCCGAAAGGGTTTCCCAGAGACCATATCTTGTGTATTATGTGTGTGTGAGCTTATTTTGTCGTTCTCTGCTTTTCTGCTTGATTTACTTTTACATGCACGCACTAATTACAGTTAATCTTACAAATCTAGAAATTAAATAAAATCATAATAGTGTAGAATCTCATATTTTTAATATAATATTATCATATCTGTTGTGACGAACTGTCCAGTGGAACATCCACTGCAGTTTACTGATCATTTGGTATCAGATAAGGTTTCTTTGGGTATTTTATGGAGATTGCAAGGATCTAGATCGGCGAGGTCGAAAATTGTAAAGCCCTAATCATGGGTGATGAATCTGTAAACGAACCTCATGATCCTGCAGAGGTGAGGTTTTCGCGGCTCGAAGAACAAGTCGCGGATATAAAATGCAATGTCAACCTCCTCATGGCGGCCCTAAGAAATAAGCTAGGATACTTGGAGAAGAAGGGGGTTCGAATGCAGAGGACAAATCAGAAGGGGGATTGGGATATGGGGAAGATGCAAATAATCAGCCGAAGAAAGAACCCGGAAAATATCAACCCAGTTTGAGTGTAGTGAACCAATCCCTGTTTAAAGTGGAAGCAAAAGTCGATATCAAGCCATACCACAGTGAGATCGACGCTCTAAAGCTAAACCACTAGTTGCAACAACTTGAAGTTTATTTCAATGTCCATCAAATCGAGGAAGGGTAGAAGATCTCATTTGCACAACTGAAATTGGAGTGTCATGCAGTGACTTGGTGGGAGAGCCACACGGAAACCCTGAGGTTGGAGGGAGAACCTCCAGTGACTAAGTGGGAGGATTTCAAAACCCTCATTAAGTCACAGTTTTATCCCATTGGGTATGTGGAAGACCAATGGATCTGGTGGCATTACTTCAAGCAAAGATGGGCCAAAGCGTGCAGGAGTACACCACAAAATTTAGAAAGATGGATATAATGTTGGGTATCTCTCCAAAGAACCCAAATGTACTCCTCAAGTATTTGGGGGGTCTGCACTGCCATTTGTGTGAGCAAGTGATGTTGTTCAAGCCCAAAATGGTGGACGAGGCTTGTGTACATGCACAATACCTGGAGAACATAGGCCTGAAAAGAGCACAATCAAGTGGATCGAAGCAAAAGGAGCAACAACGCACTTCTAAAGAGGGGAAGAAGAAGCAAAAAGGGGGAAAAGATAAAAATATGACAACTACAACACACCAGTGCAAAGATCTTAGCAACCAATGCAACATTGATGGCCATACAGAGGAGAAGTGCTGGAAATTTCATCCAGAGCTAAACCTAAAGAACAAGAAGAAAGATAATAAGAAGAAGAATCTCATGGCCACTGATTTGAGCAACAAATTTGAAAGCAGCTCGGACGTGGATGAGAAGATCATTTGTACGTCATTGCAGAAGGAGGTGAATCTGAGTACCCTTTAGCATCAGGAAGAGAAAGAAATGACCAAACTCTTCCATGTAAAGATACAGGTCAAGAAGACAAAGATTGATGCTTTGTTTGACTCATGATCACAGGAAAACCTCATTGTAGCGAATCTTGTCAAGAAGTTGGGGTTGGAAATTCGTGATCATGCAAACCCATATCCACTGGGATGGGTACATAAGGATGCAGAGCTAAAGGTAACAAAACAGTGTAAAATTAGATTTGCTATCAGTGTTGATTTTATTGATGAAGTAGATGTGGATGTGGTTCCCCTTGATGTATGTGGAGTCATGTTTGGGAGTCCATATATGTACATGCGTGATGCAATATTCATGAGGAGAGCTAACCAGTATCGGCTCATCAAGGATGGGAAATCCTTCATCACCAACGCACACAAAGGCAAGTCAAAAATTTCACTGGTAAGTGCCAACCAAGCCAAGAAATTGATCACTTCCAGCAAGAAGTATGTTTTATTTTTTTTAAGGGAAAATCAGTTTGTAGAGGAGTCAATATTAGGTAAGGCATCCCTGGAGGGGTGTACTAAGAAATAAAAACAACAATTGGAGGAGTTGTTACAGTAATAAAAGGATGTGTTCTAAGAGCCTAAAGTGATACCCCCTAAGAGATAAGTGGAGCATGAGATCCAACTATTTCCAGACTCCCCATTGCCAAATATTGGGTTATACAGGCAGTCTGTTATAGAAGCAAGTGAGGTGAAGAAACAGTTGCAGCAGCTGCTGGAACAGGGTGTCATTCAACCGATTACATCACCATGTGGGTCACCCATCATCATTGTGCCAAAGAAGGATGGGACTTGGTGGATGTGTATAAATTACAGGGCGTTGAATAAAATCACGCTCAAGAATAGATACCCCCTGCCCAGGATAGACGATCTGCTAGATCAGTTGCAGCAAGCAAAGTATTTCACCAAGCTAGACTTGAAGTCTGGATATCACCAGGTTCGAGTCAAAGAAGAAGATATATGGAAGATCGCCTTCAAAACCAGGCAAGGTTTGTATGAGTGGTTAGTTATGCCATTTGGCTTATGTAATGCACCGGCTACATTTATGAGATTAATGAATGATATATTACGCCCTTTTATAGATTCATTTGTTATTGTTTATTTGGATGATATATTGGTATATAATGCTACCTGGGAGGAGCATATTTCACATTTGGCATAGGTGCTCGAAACATTGAAGAAGCACCAATTGCTATAAAATCTCAAGAAGTGCGAGTTTACACAGCAGTCCTTGGGGTATTTGGGATATGTGATTGGTGGAGGAGACTTGAAGATAGATCCTTCCAAGATGGAGGTCATCATGAAATGGTTAGTGCCTACTAATGTTATTGAGGTTAGGAGTTTCATTGGAGCAGCACAGTACCTGGGGAAATTCATAGCCTTGTTTTTAGTAGTAGCAGCACCGCTCCATGCCATAACAACAAGTGGCAAGAGTTTCTAGTGGGGAAAGAGAAGCAAAAGGTTTTTGATGAGTTAAAGTAGAAGATCAGTGAAGCACCAATTATGGCATTACCAAACTTGCAATGGCCCTTGAAGTGGAGACATATGCGAGTGGGTATGCTATGGGATATGTCTTGATGCAAGGAGGAAGGCCCTTTTGCTACCATTTTGAAGTATTTCATGGGGTAGTTCTGAACTACTCTACCTATGACAAGGAGCGTTATGCCATGGTGCAAGTTGTGAAGAAGTGGAAGCGCTATCTGATGGGAAAGGAGACAATAATCCACACAGATCACCAGTCGTTATAGTACCTGCAAGCCCATAATAAGCTACAGTAGACCAAGCATTACAAGTGGAAGGGTTTTTTACAGCAATTTCATTTGGTGATGAAGTATAAGAAGGGTAACACAAACAAGTTGGTTGATATTCTTTCAAGGCCACCCACATCAAAGATTACAGCTTTGGGGACTCTTATGCACATGGATCCATTCCCTCATGATGCATACAGAGAGGCATATTCTAAAGATGGGGACTTCAATGAGGTGTATCAACAGTTGCAGTGTCAGAGTCATGTGCACAATGGTGACAACACCGTTGATTACCATCTCCAGGATGGGTTAATCTATAAGCTGGATAAGTTATGTGTTCCTAATTAAGGTGAGTGTTTGTAGCTGATTAGAGAGGCTCACACCTCCAAGGTTGCAGGGAACTTTTTCGTAGGGAATACCATGGCTAACTTGCAAAGGTATGTGTATTGGCCCAAGATGCAAGAACAAGTAGTTAGGTTCATAAGAGGATGCATGCTTTGTTTTATTGCAAGACTAGCAATAAGAAATAGGGTCTATATCATCCCTTACCTATACCTACTCGTCCTTGGGAAAGCATTTCCATGGACTTTGTGGGAGGTTTACCGACAACCAGGAAGGGACATGATTACCTATTCGTGGTAGTTGACAGGTTCAGCAAGATGTGTGTTCTGATGCCATGTAAACAGACCATCAGTGAACAAGAAGTGGCAAACTTGTTCTTTGGATAGGTCTGGGTACACTTTGGGATACCAAGGAGCATCATTTCAGACATGGATACAAAATTTCTCAGTGCATTCTAGACTACATTGTGGGAGAAGATGGGCATGAAGTTGAAGAGATCTACAACATTCCATCCACAGACAAATGGCAAACAGAAGTAGTCAACAGGACTTTGGTGCAACTTATGAGGGGTTACAACCAGAAGCATCTTAAGACCTGGGATGAAAATCTAGTATATATACAACATTCTTATAACAGAGCGGTCCACACTTCTACAGGAGAGTCCCCATTTGAAACTTGTTTTGGATATTTGCAACCTTCACCTATGGATATTGCATATGGGCAGAAAGGTGGAGAGAAGTAAGACATTATAGGAGATGCTTTGAGGGCTAAAAAATTTATAGAGAAGATCAGGTAGATCCATCTACAGGTACAGGAAACACTGCCGAAGTCACAAGTGAAGTATAAGGCCATGCATGATCAACACAAAACAGAGAAATCATTCAAGGTGGGAGATAGAGTATGGCTACAATTGAACGAGGACAGGCTGCAGGGGCCTGGTAAGAAAATCAAGGCTCTAAGGTATGGTCCTTTTGAGATACTGGAAAAGGTGGGTCATAATGCCTATCGACTCAGTTTACCACCATATATGTGCATTTACTCAGTTGTAAATGTGGAGAATTTGAAACTATATGAGCCTTCCATGCTAAATTAGGAAGAAGAATAGGTCCTACCTTCTGTGGAGGATTTGGCAACAAATGCTCAGTTAGAGTTGACAGAAGATACAGTTTTGCAGAAGAGGTATAGAACTACAAGACAAGGGCAACAATACCTTTGGCAGATTGGGTTGAAGGGAAACTACCAGGCAAAGCTAAATGGTACACCAGAGAGAAGGTGGAGGAAAAATTTCCTCACCTCATTCAATAAAGATTTTGGGTACCAAAAGCCTCCGAAAATGTGGAGGCGTGATCTAAATTGGATCATTATATTTTTTTTCATCGATCTCGATACATTTGGAGTGGAAAAAGTGGAGGAATCAGCTCACGGGACCGTTTTTACTGGTAGGACCCAGTTTGGAAAAACAGGGTTTGAAACCTTCTAGGAGCGTTTTAAGGCATCAAACAACATTTTTTGGGGTAAAAAAATTCCACCAATGCGTATCACCTTTCCATGTTATTCTACACATAGAGAGTTTTCCAACAGTGCAAGAATCATGTCAATCGTAGTCTGTATGCAAAAGTTATGCCACTCAGAAGTTGACCTTCCTGTTTTCACACCTATAGTTCGGGAGGATGCCGTGTGAACCCCCATTATTCATGGAAAAGGGGATAGCCACGTGTTTGTGATGTAAAAGACTCTAGAAGAGTCTATTTTGTAACTCTAGTTAAGAGTTGATGTAGTCAAACTTAACCACTAGTAGGCTATAGGGTTGTGTTCTAACAGGGCCACTTGGAGGAAGAGGCATTCCATTCTTTCGAGAGCATTTTCTTCAAAGTTGAGCAAAGATAGCCAAGAGAGATAGGAGGTAGAACACACAAATAGGATCTGTGCACTGCAGCAGCTCATGGGCCACATACATTACTTCTTTGTATCTGCATCCCTATTTCCAGATACAGAAAGAGAGTGAAGCAACCTCACCTTCCAGCTAGGTTTTCTCCCCAAAGGGTTTCCCATATATCATATCTTGTGTATTATGTGTGTGTAAGCTTTTTTTGTCATTCTCTACTTTTCTTCTTGATCTACTTTTACATGCATGCACTAATTACAATTGATTTTACAGATCTAGAAATTAAATAAAACTGTAATAGTGTAGAATCTCATATTTTTTAATATAATATTATCATATCTGTTGTGACAAATTGTCCAGTGGAATATCCACGGTAGTTTACAAATCATCTACAATGTCAAACCGTGAGGGAAAGGGAAAAGCTATAGAATCTAATCCCCTTATTCCTTCAGTCCCCGATTTCGACAAAGCCCCTTTAGTAGACACCCAAAATAAAGTTGCAAAAACCCTGTCAGAGTTTGACCTCTACGAGCTACATAATTGAGCTAAGAAAAAATATTTAGATAAAAGTGATGAATTGAGCATCTGGGAATCCTTTCTCCCACAGTTCATTTTCCCCCAGACTCACTTCTTCCCTAAATTCTTTGTCTAGTGTCACTTTAGGTATTTACCCAGTCAAAAGGTCGTCATTTCCCAAAGTAATGAAGTCATTTTCTCTGTTTCTCCTCAAAGCATCTGTCAGGCCCTACGAATTACATATCAGCCTTCTCATCACCCTTTTTCTGTTGAAATCCTAATGGAATTGTATAACAAACTCATAGACACACAGATCCCATGAGACTCATCATAAAGGAAAAAGTAATGAATGCAAATTATACCTTATTAGCAATTTATCCTTGCAATGAACTTAGAATTTTCCATAATTTCTATAACAAACCGGGTTATTGCATAAATCAAATCATCACAAACTAAAACATATCATCGGGTTAGCTAAAAAAATCCATGCTATCATAAATCATGCTCATAATTTAAATATTTAGAAGACCAATAAAGCACTAGTACTTTTATCTTGATTTAATGGCTTCCTCTTTTCTTATACACACATTGGGTGAATTGCTTATCTCAGCAAGCATCCAGACAATAGCATGTCCTCCACGACCAAAATTCCAACCCAAAGTGACTACTCCAAGATTTACGTACCCTCTAGGCTATTTTATAAGGTACCAACTCAACAATCATGTTGCTTCAGGGATCTTGGCACCCTCCAGGCTAAATGTCAAGGTACCAACCCCACAGTCATGCTAGATTAGTTGCCAAAGCAAGAAGGGAATCTAGAGGCTCACCTCCACCCTGAATCATCAAGGGAATCCAATGGTTTATACCTACACCCAATTATGATCATATATATAAGCCCATTTGCAACTACGGGCACTGCCAAACCAGGTAGTCTTTTGTCAATAGAAATATTGGGAATTCATAGGCTATGCTTCCTCCACCTAGAAACAATGCCTACCACACATGCCTAGACAAGTAACAGGCACATATACATATACACATGACACAATACCACATACACATAACATGATGCAATGTACACATAATACAAACATACATATCTCATTATACAACGTATACACATTTACACATGCACGACATATGCACATTTACATAAGGCATAAGGGACAAAGGCTTATACCTCCACCCTAAAATCAATAAGGGAATCTAGAACTTTGTTCGAACTCCACTGGATACACAACATGAGTCCAGTGCACTTGCTCCACTTGTGTGTCTTTCCTTGTTGTACCATGTGCATCCATATTTATAGTAAATTACTATAAACCATCATTCTTCCACAAGAATGACTCCTGAAAAGAATATGTCAGTCAAAACGACATTTTCATATAAACATAATCATGTATACAATATATAAGCACATGTGCAAATAAAGTTAGGGTTAAGAGAACTCCCTTTTACCATTTTGTTGTCCATCATTTCTATGGACTCAACCAACCTACTTGGTTGTCATATCACATTCCACTTACCCTTTTTCTTTTACATATGCATGTTACCATGTTCATGCCAATTTGCCTCATGGTGTTCCATGTTACCTTTCCTCAACATATCCTTATCCATGCAAATCATCCATTACCTCTTCCTGAAATCTTTGGCTTCCCTGCCAACTCAACCAACTTGTTCCAAGGCCTCAAGTATGTAAATTAAGGGATAATTATAAAATCAACATATAATCCAAGAGGCAAAATTAAAAGGCAACATTGAAAAAGAAAAAAAAATCGATAATCGCAATCATCAAAGAAAACTGCACACTAAAACAACATGGCCATGCATATCCATAAATCAAATCGCACAATTAATGTTTAAAATCATAACACATCAATCATCGGATAAAATAGTCCCAAGGCTTGACTTTGTGTCCTAAGCTTGGCATTCATAACACTCTCTACCATCATACCATGCATACATATGCGTAACAAAATCAGCTTCCTTTCTTATCTCTATCAACCTGTTGCCCTATAGTTATTCATGCATCCATAAGATTGTTAGCAACTATATATATATATATATATATTTGTTGCCCTATAGCTATTCATGCATCCATAAGATTGTTAGCAACTATATATATAATCATAATTTTATACATAAGTTTGCTTTCAAATTCAGGATCACATATGCATGTTGGTCATAACTATTATCGTACATTTGAAAATGTTAGATCCATGCTAATAGGGTAATCATAATTAGCCTCTTGTCGAGACCCCATTGACCATTTAGTTCAACTTTTTAAATGCTTTTTAGAGATTTGACCTTCTTACTAAGGCTTGTAGACATGGTACCTGCAATCTGATAGAGTCAATTAGGACATCACGTGGTACATTAGCATGCATATATCTTAGAATTTCGCATTCATAAAGAGAATGCATCACAAGACCTCTAGGCAATCTCAAGTTAGCACAAAATAATGTCATCACATGTAATCAATATTCAATTCTCCACACTATGGTCATGGATGGTAATCAAGATTCACTTCCGCTTGTAATTAATTTGCATACCATCCATGACCATAATGATATAACCAGTATCTACCAACAAGTATTTGTCAGTTACTAAATTCCCAAGCAATGCACCTCTTAATCATACAATCATGAGATCATCCACCACATGCACATACATGCACATAAAAAAATCTATACAATCAATAGAACAACATGTAACCTAATAGACATAGACATTTCTACAAACCACACTGTGTATTTATTCACATGCATACCTATGTAAAAGTACATCACCTGTCCAACAATGCCAAAGTCATACACAAAATCATGTATGTAGTTTTTCAATGGTAAGGTTAAACATTAGGTTCAAAGCATTTATGTGGTCAACATTCAATTCCACAATCAAAGATTATAGTTAGTCATATTAATAATCAACAATAATACTCAGGAGCTAGAGTTCAACTCCTCTCTAAGGGTTCAAACTTGAACGTCCTACTTTGCTAATTTTGTGATGGGGTACTAACTTTGTCCCCAAAATTCTAGGGTTACACCTTTAGTCTTTCATTCCTTTCGTGATAGATCCCATTAGGTCCAAGTGTTGAACCTGGGAGCTCTGGTACAACTTGTAACACACCCCCTTACCTAATTGAAGGTGGTCACTATGCTAACGCAAGACTTAGGGTGTTGTTATGAGAATGGGGTAAAATTTCATCTTTTTAAAATCAAACACAATCATCTTGTTCATTTGTTTTGCAATACTTATTTCTATATGGCCCTAAATAAGGAGACAACACATTATAAATTTCTTGGAAGAGATGGTATTATTTTCTTTTTCGATCTACAGAAAGAGTTCCTTGAAGACTTACAAAGCCTTCTTCTTCACTAACCCTAATGACATTAAAATGACATTTTTCCCCAATCAACAAGGCAACTTATATTTGGCAAAATAGCATACAAAAGAACTCTATATGCAATGCTTATCATATAGAGAGTGGTGTCTTTAAGTTTTGGTTACTTATCTCCATGGGTGAAGAGCTTGTAGAGTTATAGTTTGCAATAGGGATCTTTTAAATGATATTTGTTAGGTCTCTATAATACTAATGATTACCCCATTACTATTGTCATTGTAGCCCTTATTTGTATTGTTGTGCCCCTATTGTCCCCATATTGTTATTATTGTGCCCCATAGAAACCCACTATTGTTATTGTTGTGCCCTTATATTATTATTGTTATGTCGGCTTTGATTATGTTGTGACCCCTTAAACTCCTATATATAGAAAGGAGGTTTTGTCATTTGTATCATCCAAGAATTGTTCATTTGTGTAATGTAAAGGAGGTTTCCCCCTCAAAGAGGTTGATTCTGAAGTCGTTGATCTATCTTTTCTATCGTTTTGTGAACTAGTTTCTTAACATTTGGTATCAGAGCTTTGGATTATAGGGTTTTGCTGCTCCAAACAGGTCATCGTGGAATTTTCGCTATAACTATTTCTCTACGAAGTTTCAGAAGCTAAAAAAAAGACCCATTTGAGACGAAATCGTTCTGAACCTTGGGTCCGAATTTTAGATCTTGTCTCACTATTTCAGAGATATGATATGAGGAAGTTAGGATTTTTGCAAACTCCAGAATTACATTCCAAACAGGTGGCCTTGGGAAAATCGTCATAACTTTCTCTATGAGCATCAAATTTAAATTTCGTAAGAAGTTACAGAAATATGACGGACTTTAGTTTTCTATGTATCTTTTTTAGATCTGAAGGTCGAAACAATGATACTTGTCACATCGTACAATTTCGCTCTACTGAAAAATTAGATAATGAGGTCATCTTGGGAGATTGGGCATAACTCTTTCTTGGAGAAGCCAATTTTGATTAGATTGGTGGCATTGGAAAGAGAACTTAGAGGGCTACTGTAGGAAGCAATTTCAAACCATGGAGATCTGCAATTACAAAGATACAATAAATTCAATATCGGGCTTCTACAAAGCGAAAAAAGGTCTGTAGTCTTTTTAAAAATTTGCATAAGTTTGGGTTGAAAAATTAGTTTAAAGTTCAAAGGTCATAATGAAGCATAATTATCATTAATTGATGTCTGGAAGAAATAAAATGGACACATCTAGTAAGCAACCAAAAATATCTAGCATGAATCATGAAGAAGAGGAAGAAATGCAACATATCAAAATTACGAGACCAAGTGCAACAAATTTTACTCTCCCAAAAGGTAACAGAAGCTAAGATTGATGGTTTAAAGAAAGGCATGGAAGTTAAGATGAATGGCGTCGAAGATAAGATGAATGGCGTGGAAGCTAAGATGGATGGCATGGAAGCTAAGATGGATGGTAAAGAAGAAAAACTGAAAGGCGACATGGAAGATTTGAAGATAGATTTGACTAAGTTGCTACAAGAAATGCTTACTAATGGTGAAGGGTAGTAAAGGAAACTCATGATGAGAAAAAAAGAAATGTTAATCATGATTTCATAGACTCTAACATTGGATTGAAGACTCACCATGTTCCAAAGATCGATATGAGAAATTTTGATGGCAAGGATCTCGTAACGTGGATACTACAAATGGAGCAATATTTCGATCTCCATAATGTGAAAAACACACAAAAGGTACGCATTGAAACTTTGTATTTGGAGCCAAATCAGTTTGTATGGTATCAATGGCTTTACTCTCATAAACAAATTGCCAGTTGGGTAATTTTTATGGAAGAAATGATTGCACATTATGAGAATACAAAAAGCAACACTTTCTTTAGCCAATTGATAAACCTCAAACAAAACGGTTCAATGATGGAGCACATTGAGGACTTCCAAAAATTAAATATAAGGGTAAAGATATTCCAAAGGAGCGTAGAATTGAGGTGTTCATGGGGACAAGGATAACATCAAACATGAGGTTCGCCTTTGGAACCTAATTCATTAGAGAATGCATTCAGGTTGGCAAGAAAAATGGAAAGAAAAATTATGGCAACAAGGAAGCCTGCCACTCACAACTATAAGGATGGGAGTGTTGTTTCCCATAGCCTTCCACAACCTACAAGGTTGACACCCCAACAATTGGAAGAAAAAAGAGCGAAAGGGCTTTGTTACAGTTGTGATAACAAATACACTAAAGGTCGTAAGTGTGCTGAGAATAAATTATTTTACATAGACTGTGAAGAGGAGGAAGAAAAGGAACAAGAAACGTCAAAAGAAGAGGATATATGCCAGGAAAAAACCCTAGAGAAAGAAGAAATGAATCCAACCATATCTTGTAATGCATTGGCCGAAATTACTACTCCTCAAACTATTAAGATAGAAGGACATATCAAGATTAAAAAGGTAATAGTGTTGATTAATTCAGGTTGTACCCATAATTTTATTCATTGTAAGATAACCAAGGAATTGAATTGCTTCCTCTATCCAGCACCAAAGTGTCAAGTGATGGTTGCAAGTGGAGGAACCATAAATTTCTCTAGAAAGTGCCATAATATCAAGCTATCCACAGGAGAATATGTATTGAATAGCCCAATGTTTTCCATTCCAATGGGTGGTGTTTATGTTGTACTAGGAGTCCAATGGCTACAATACTTGGGTACAATAGCTTTTAATTTTCATGAAATTTTCTTCGGAAGGAAAGGAAGTTGAATTAAGAGGTATCATAGGGAAACCAGGAAAGATAATCAGCTCTAATGGAATGACAAAGCTTCTAAAGAAAGAGCAATGAGGCGTAATTGCACAGTTATGTTCGCTAGAGGTTCCCACATCGAAATAATCTATTTCTCTAGATCTCCAAAAAGTCTTGGACAATCATTCCAAGGTATTTGAGACTCCCAAAGGTCTTCCACCTATTCGTGATCATGATCATGCTATTTGTTTGATTCCATGAAGTGTTCCTTCAAACATCAGGCCTTACAGATATCCCTATGCCCAAAAGAGTGAAATTCAATGTATGGTTGCAGAAATGCTAGAGGTTGGTATAATTCAACCTAGTCAAAGTTATTTCTTTGCTCCAGTAGTGTTGGTGCACAAGAAGGATGGATCATGGCGAATGTGTTTGGATTATAGGGAGCTCAACAAGCTCACTATTAATATAATTTTCCCATTCCTGTCATTGATGAACTATTGGATGAATTGCATGGATCAATTTACTTCACCAAGTTAGATCTTCATTTAAGATATCATCAAATCAGAATGAAGATTGAAGACATTCCGAAAACAACATTTAGAACTAATGAGGGTCATTATGAATTTTTGGTCATGCCTTTTGGCCTTACCAATGCACCTTCTACATTTCAAAGTTTGATGAATTCCATTTTCAAACCCTTCCTTAGAAAATTTGTGTTAGTAATTTTTGATGATATACTAATCTATAGCAAGTCTTGGAAGGATCATGTTTAACATGTTGACAGGGTGCTCAAACTATTGGAGGAGAAACAATTATATGCAAAAAGCTCCAAATGTTTATTTGGAGTACAAGAGGTGGAATATCTGGGTCATATTGTATCTCATGAAGGTGTTAAGGTAGACCTTAGCAAAAGCAAAGCCATTAAGGAATGGAAAATCCCCACATCCATAAAGCATCTACGAGGATTTCTCGGGTTGACAAGGTATTATCGCAAGTTTTTTAAGAATTATGGGAGAATAGCAACACCTATAACAACATTATTGAAGAAATATACATTTTTATGGACTCCAGAAGCAACGAAGTGCTTTGAACATCTTAAAGAAGCAATGTGCCAAGCACTGGTCTTAGCTACGCCGAACTTCAAGAAAACCTTTATTGTGGAATGTGATGCCCCATGAAATGGAATTGGTGTTGTTTTAATGCAAGAAGAAAGACCCATTGCTTTCGAAAATCATCCAATCAAAGGAAAGTATTTCAAAGAAGGAAATGTTGGCAATACTACATGCACTTAAGAAATGGCAACCCTACCTAATGGGAAGACACTTCAAGGTAAAAACGGATCATGATAGTCTTAAATACTTTTTAAAACAAAGATTATCTTTAGAAGAGAAGCAAAAATGGGTCACAAAGATGTTAGGTTATGACTTTGAAATCATCTACAAAAAAGGGAAACAAAATGTTGTAGCAGATGCACTCTCAAGAAATGATGAGGATGTGGAAGCATTGCTTTGTGTCATTTCTATTATCTAACTAGATTGGATAAACAAAGCAAGGGATGAATGGAAGAATGATGAAGAAGTGTGGGCACTAATTCAAAAGATACAACAAGATCCCAATACATCTATTACATTTAGCTAGAAAAATGATTTGTTGTGGTACAAAGATCGCTTATACCTATGTCAGAATTCCCAACTCAAACAAAAAATTCTTCTAGAATTGTACACCTCTCCCTTAGGAGGGCACTCGGGATTTTTAAAAACTTACCATAGGGTCAATGTTATGAAACTAGTTGTCCGCATGGGGTAGCTCAAGTGGCAATGGCCGTGGAAATGAAGTCTCACTGAACCGGAGATCTTGGGTTCGATTCTTGTGCTACCCTCCCTGGAAATGGGGTGAATAACAGACATGTAAAAACTCGAAAATGAGAAGGTCCCACCTAAGCTTACAAAAAAAAAATGTTATGAAACTAGCTCAAGAAAAGATAGAAAAGATAGATCAACGCCTTAGAATTCAGCCTCTTCGAGGGGGAAACCTCCTTTACATTACATAAATGAACAATTCTTGGATGATTCAAATGACAAAACCTCCTTTCTATATATAGGAGTCTAAGGAGTCACACTATAATCCAGCCGACCTAACAATAATAATATAAAGCCACAAAAATAACAATAGAGGGATTCTATGGGGCACAGTAATAACAATATGGGGGCAATAGGGGCACAACAATATTAATAAGGGGTATAACTACAATAGTAATGGGGTAATCACTAGTATTATAGGGACCCAACATGCCCCTCTCCTTCAAAAAAGTGTTGTCCTCAACGCTTGAGTAGTTTTGGATACTTCTGCATAAAATTCTCATCCTCCCATGTGGAATCTTCAACGGATAAGTTCTTCCACTTGATAAGATACTCTGAAATTGATCGATTTCGTAGCTGTCGAGTTCTTGTTTCTGTGACTGCTTCCGGTTCCAATATATAATTTTTCCTTCCTCGTCAAGTTCTAGCAATATTGTTTGAACTGGGAGCTTGTCGCCTATAACCTTCTTTAAACATGAAACATGGAAAACTGGGTGCAATCGAGAAGCTGCAGGAAGCTCCAATTTGTATGCCATAGTACCAATCTTTTGCAACACCTTTTACGGACCATAATACTTTGGTGATAATTTATTATCCTTCTTAGCTTGCTTGAGGGACATTTGCTTATATGGTTGTAGCCATAGGAATACCCAATCACCTACATCAAAACTTCTTTCACTGCGATGTTGATCTGCCTGTTGTTTCATTCTATTCTGTGCCAACACGAGGTTATCCTTTAAGAGTTGGAGGACTTGTTGTTGATGTTCGATGTGATGTTCCACTGCCTGAACCTTAGAATTTTCTCTTAAATATGATGTGATGGATGGTGGTTGATACCCATAAAGTGCCATAAATGGGGTCATTTTTGTTGTTGTATGGAAGGAAGTGTTATACCACCATTCAGCCAGAGGCAACCATTTGACCCATTGTGTCTGTTTATCAGATACAAAGCAACGAAGATATCCTTCCAAACATTTGTTTACTATCTCAGTTTTCCCATCAGATTGAGGATGATAAGATGAGCTATGAGCTAACTGAGTACCAAGACAAGAAAATAATTCTGTCCAAAAATTTCCAGTGAAAATGGGATCTCTGTCACTTACAATAATCTTTGGGTTTCCATGTAGCTTTTGAATTGTTTCCATAAATGCAGTAGAAACTGTACTGGCTTTAAATGGATGTGATAATGCACAAAAGTGTGCATACTTGGTAAGTCTGTCAACTACCACCATGATGACACTCTTTCCCTCAGACTTGGGTAAACCTGTGATAAAATCCATTGAAACCTCCTCCCAACGTTGGCTTGGAATGGATAAAGGTTGTAATAGACCTGATGTCTTAATTGTTTCAACTTTATTTTGTTGGCAAACCAAACATTCCGCCACAAACTTTTGAATATCTGATTTAAGGCCATCCCAAAAAAATTCCTTCTTAACCCTGTGGTAAGTTTTTAAAAATCCTGAGTGCCCTCCTAAGGGAGAAGTGTGCAATTCCATAAGAATCTTTTGTTTTAGCTGGGAATTCTTACAGAGGTATAAGCGATCTTTGTACCATAACGAATCATTTTGCCAGCTAAATGTATCAGACGTACTGGAATCTTGTTGTAACTTTCGAATAAGTGCCCACACTTCTTCGTCATTCTTCCATTCCTCCCTTGCTTCGTTTATCCAATCTGGTTGGATAATAGAAATGGTGCACAACAATGCTTCCACATCCTCATCCTTTCTTGAGAGTGCATCTGCCACCACATTTTGCTTCCCTTTTTTGTAGATGATTTCAAAGTCATAACCCAACATCTTTGTGACCCACTTTTGTTGCTCTTCAGAGGATAATCTTTGTTCTAAAAAGTATTTAAGGCTATCATGATCCGTTTTTACCTTGAAGTGTCTTCCCATTAGGTAGGGTCGCCATTTCTTAAGTGCATGGAGTATTGCCAACATTTCCTTCTCATAAATAGCTTTGCTTAAAAACTTTCCCTTGATTGGACGACTTTCAAAAGCAATGGGTCTTTCATCTTGCATTAGAACAGCACCAATTCCATTTCCTGAAGCATCACATTCCACAATAAAGGTTTTTGTGAAGTCCGGTGTAGCTAAGACCGGTGCTTGGCACATTGCCTCTTTAAGATGTTCAAAGGCCTTTGTTGCTTCCGGAGTCCATGAAAATGCATCTTTCTTCAATAATGTTGTTAGAGGTGCTGCTATTCTCCCATAATTCTTAACAAACTTGCGATAATACCCTGTCAACCCAAGAAATCCTCGCAGATGCTTTATGGATGTGGGGATTTTCCATTCCTTAATGGCTTTAATTTTGCTAGGGTCTACCTTAACTCCTTCATGAGATACAATATGACCCAGATATTCCACCTCCTGGACTCCAAAGAAACATTTGGATCTTTTTGCATATAATTTTTTCTCCTCCAATAGTTGTAGCACCCTGTCAACATGTTCAACATGATCCTTCCAAGACTTGCTGTAGATTAGTATATCATCAAAAAATACTAACACAAATTTTCTAAGGAATGGTTTGAAAATTGAATTCATCAAACCTTGAAATGTTGAAGGTGCATTGGTAAGGCCAAAAGGCATGACCAAAAATTCATAATGACCCTCATGAGTTCTAAATGTTGTTTTCAGAATGTCTTCAGTCTTCATTCTGATTTGATGATATCCTGAACGAAGATCCAACTTGGTGAAGTAAATTGATCCATGCAATTCATCCAGTAATTCATCAATGACAGGAATGGGGAACTTATCTTTAATAGTGAGCTTGTTGAGCTCCCTATAATCCGGACACATGCGCCATGATCCATCCTTCTTGTGCACCAATACTACTGGAGCAGAGAAAGAACTTTGACTTGGTTGAATTATACCAGCCTCTAGCATTTCTGCAACCATACATTCAATTTCACTCTTTTGGACATAGGGATATCTGTACGGCCTGATGTTTGGAGGAACACTTCCTGGAATCAGATGAATAGCATGATCATGATCACGCATAGGTGGGAGACCTTTGGGAGTCTCAAATACCTTGGAATGATTGTCCAGGACTTTTTGGAGATCTGGAGAAATAGATGATTCCGATGTGGAAACATCTAGCGAACATAATTGTGCAATTACACCTCTTTGCTCCTTTTTTAGAAGCTTTGTCATACCATTAGAGCTGATTATCTTTCCTGGTTTCCCTGCAATACCCCTTAATTCAACTTCCTTTCCTTCCGTAGAAAATTTGATGAAAAGTTCTTGAAAATTAAAAGCTATTGTACCCAAGGATTGTAGCCATTGGACTCCTAGTACAACATCAGCACCTCCCATTGGAATGGAAAGCATTGGGCTAGTCAATACATATTCTCCCATGGATAGCTTGATATTATGGCACTTTCCAGAGCAATTTATTGTTCCTCCATTTGCAATCATCACTTGACACTCTGGTGCTGGATATAGGAAGCAATTCAATTCTTTTGCTACCTTACAATGAATAAAATTGTGGGTGCTTCCTGAATCAATCAACACTATTACCTTTTTCTTCTTGATTTGTCCTTCTATCTTGATGGTTTGAGGAGTGGTAATTCCCACCAATGCATTACAAGATATGGTCGGATTTATTTGTTCTTCATCTAGGCTTTGTTCCTGGAGTATATCCTCTTCTTTTGACCTTTCTTGCTCCTTTTCTTCTTCCTCTTCACAATCTATGTAGAATAATTTCTTCTCAGCACACTTATGACCTTTAGTGTATTTGCTATCACAACTGTAACAAAGCCCTTTTGCTCTTTTTTCTTCCAATTGTTGTGGTGTCAACCTTATAGGTTGTGGAAGACTAGGGGAAACAACACTTCCGTCTTTATAGTTGTGAGTGGTATGCTTCCTGGTTGCCATAATTTTGCTTTCCATTTTTCTTGCTAACCTGAATGCCTTCTCTAATGAATCAGGTTCCCAAAGGCGAACATCATGTTGGATATTATCCTTTAAAGACCCTATGAACACATCAATCCTATGCTCCTCTGGAATATCTTTTACCCTTATGTTCAATTTTTGGAACTCCTCAATGTGCTCCATTATTGAACCCTTTTGTTTGAGACTTATCAATTGGCTAAAAAAAGTGTTGCTTTTTGTATCCTCATAATGTGCTATCAATTCTTCTGTAAAAATTGCCCAAGTGATAAATTGTTTACGAGAGCAAAGCCATTGATACCATACAAACTGATTTGGTTCCAAATATAAAGTTTCCATACGTACCTTTTGTGTGTTTTGCACATTATTGAGATCGAAGAATTGCTCCATCTGTAATATCCATGTGGCGGGATCCTTGCCATCAAACTTCCTCATATCGATTTTTGGAATATGGTGAGTCTTCGATCCAACATTAGAGTCTATGGAATCATGATTAACATTTCTTTTGTTCTCATCATGAGTTTCCTTTAGTACCCTTTCACCCTTAGTGACCATTTCTTGTAGCAACTTATTCATATTTATCTTCAATTCTTCCATCTTATCATCCATGCCATCAATTTTAGCTTCTACGCCTTTCTTTAAACAATCCATCTTAGCTTCTACACCTTTCTTTAAACCATCCATCTTAGCTTCTACATCTTTCCTTAAACCATCCATCTTAGATTCTGTTGCTTTTTGTGCAAGTGACACTTGTTGCACTTGTTCTTGTAATTTTGATATATCATATAGCATTTCTTCTTCTTCTCCATGAGTCATGCTAGAGCTTTCAGGTTCCTTACTAGGTGTTTGCATTTTCTTTCCTCGATGCATCAGTTACCGATAATAATGCTCTATTATGCCCTTTGAATTCCTTCAAAATAAATTTTCAAACCAAGCTTAAGCAAAAATTTAAGAAAATCTACACACCTTTTTTCACTCTGTAAGAGCTCGATATTGCCTCTGATGTATCTCTGTACTTTCTGATCATCTAGTTCTGAATTTGTGACTTGCAGTAGCCCTTTGTGTCCTCTTTCCAATGCCACAAGTCTGACCCAAATTGGATTCTCCAAGGAAGAGTTATGCGAAATCTCCCACAGTGACTTGATTATAGACTAGTTCAGTAGAGCGAACTTGTACGACGTGCCACGAGTCAATGTTTTGACCTTTGGATCTGAAAAATGTATAAAAGAAACTACAGTCCGTCCTCTTTCTGTACCTTCTTACGAAATTTCAATCCGATCCCCAGAGAGAAACTTATGACGATTTTCCCCAGGTCACCTGTTTGGAATGTAATTCAGGAGTCTGCAAAAAGACCAACTTCCTCAGATCATATCTCCGCAAATATAGCGCGAAAGCTCTGAAATTCGGACTCGAGGTTCAGTGCGATTTCTTCTCAAATGGGTTTTTTTTTGCAACTTCTAAAACATCGCAGAAAAAAAGTTATAGCGAAAATGCCACGATGACCTGTTTGGAGCAGCGAAACCCTAGAATCCAAAGCTCTGATACCAAATGTTATGAAACCAGCTCAAGAAAAGATAGAAAAGATAGATCAACAACTTATAATTCAGCCTCTTCGAGGGGGCAACCTCCTTTACATTACATAAATGAACAATTCTTGGATAATTCAAATGACAAAACCTCCTTTCTATATATTGAAGTCTAAGGAGTCACAATATAATCCAGCCGACCTAACAATAATAATATAAAGCCACAAAAATAACAATAGAGGGATTCTATGGGGCACAGTAATAACAATATGGGGGCAATAGGGGCACAACAATATTAATAAGGCGTATAACTACAATAGTAATGGGGTAATCACTAGTATTATCGGGACCCAACAGTTAAGAAGGAATTTTTTTGGGATGGCCTTAAATCCGATATTCAAAAGTTTGTGGTGGAATGTTTGGTTTGCCAATAAAATAAAGTTGAAATAATTAAGACCTCAGGTCTATTACAACCTTTGTCCATTCCAAGTCAATGTTGGGAGGAGGTCTAAATGGATTTTATCACAGGTTTACCCAAGTCCGAAGGAAAGAATGTCATCATGGTGGTAGTTGACAGACTTACCAAGTATGCACACTTTTGTGCATTATCTCATCCATTTAAAGCCAATACAATTTTTATTGCATTTATGGAAACAATTCAAAAGCTACATGGAAACCCAAAGATTATTGTAAGCGATATAGATCCCATTTTTACTGGAAATTTTTGGACAGAATTATTTTCTTGTCTTGGTACTCAGTAAGCTCATAGCTCATCTTATCGTCCTCAATCTGATGGGCAAACTGAGATAGTAAACAAATGTTTGGAAGGATATCTTCATTGCTTTGTATCCGATAAACATACATAATGGGTCAAATGGTTGCCTCTAGATGAATGGTGGTATAACACTTCCTTCCATACTGCAACAAAAATGACCCATTTATGGCACTTTATGGATATCACCCACTGTCTATCACATCATATTTAAGAGAAAATTCTAAGGTTCAAGCAGTGGAAGATCACATCGAGCATCAACACAAAGTTCTCTAACTCTTAAAGGATAACATAACTTTGGCACATAGTAGAATGAAACAACAGGCAGATCAACATCGCAGCGAAAGAAGTTTTGATGTAGGCGACTAGGTATTTCTACGACTACAACCATATAAACAAATGTCCCTCAAGCAAGCTAAGAAGGATAATAAATTATCACCAAAGTATTATGGTATGTACAAGGTGTTGCAAAAGATTGGTACTATGGACTACAAATTGGAGCTTCCTACAGTTTCCCGAGTGCACCCAATTTTTCATGTTTCATGCTTAAATAAGGTTATTAATGACAAGCTCCCAGTTCAAAAAATATTGCTAGAACTTGACGAGGAAGGAAAAATCATATTGGAACCTGAAGCAGTCACAGAAACAAGAACTCAATAGCTATGAAATCAATCAATTTCAGAGTATCTCGTCAAGTGGAAGAACTTACCTGTTGAAGATTCCACATGGGAGGATGATAATTTTATACGGAAGCATCCAGAACTAGTTAAATGTTGAGGACAAGACCTTTTTGAAGGAGAGGGGCACGTTAGGTCCCTATAATATTAGTGTATTCCCTTATTATTATTGTCATTCTAACCCCTTATTGTTATTGCCGTGCCCATGTTGTCCCCATATGGTTATTATTGTGCCCCATAGAAGCCCACTATTGTTATTGGTGTGCCCTTACATTATTATTGTTATGTCGGCTTTGATTATGTTGTGACCCCTTAGACTCATATATAGAGAAAGGAGGTTTTGTCATTTGTATCATCCAAGAATTATTCATTTGTGTAATGTAAAGGAGGTTGCCCCCTCAAAGAGGTTGATTCTGAAGTCGTTGATCTATCTTTTCTATCTTTTTGTGAGTTGGTTTCTTAACAATATATCTAACAATGTTATCCATCACACTCCAACTTTATCCAAAACAATCTAGAAAAACTACAATTGTTGCATCTTAATCTATATTGAAATTTCTGAGAACAAATTCTTCATTTTTCAATCATAAGAAAACCCTTAGAACAGAGATTTATATAAGCCCATAAATTCTCTTTTATTTTAGCACCAGAGATCTTGAAAATTACAACTTTTATTCTATACTTAAATGTGCCCATAAGCTTGTAAAATTCATTGAATAATACCTGTAACATCTAACAGGTGATTCTGTCTCATAAATCAGAAATCCTAAAGTGAGGGAATATGTTGCTCAGGTGAGAGTGGTGAGTCTTCCATGTTCCACTTGGATTTCACTTAATGAAGAGTTTACACCCAAGGGATAGTTTCAGTAGTAACAATACTAATACTCTCATGATAGCATGTCACATGTTGAAGAAGTGTTGTAGATCATTGGATTGTATTCTGAGAGTTCTTGCAAGTCTTTTATCCAACAACATAATAAGAATTCAATCATAGATGTATCTCTCTATTGCCTTTCCATTATTTATTTTTCTTCCAGTAATGCCAACAAGGGATCATACAACTCTTGCAACTTCATTATTTAAATTCTCATAATGCCAACAAAAGCATCAATATGTAGTTCAAGATAATCAACAAGAAGTTATTGAAGAACTCAAAGTCGCACAAATAGTATGGTTGCTCATGTGGGTAAGATTTTGGATACATATATTTCAAACTTATACCTCATACTATAGCATAAAAGGCAAAGTTAAACCATGTAATTAAAATGCCTACAATCACTTGACTTATCACAAAATGTTATTGAGCTTATATGGTTCAATCAAAGAAGAATGCATTCACTATAGATGAAAAATAAGAAAAATATGTTTCCTATTTTTCTATTAAGGCAAGTTATCATCATGTTGAACATAATGGGTGGGTATCAATACCACTCACTAAGTTTACTTGGCAATGACCATGTTGACGTTGGAAGAACCCAACTTTTTTAAACCAATAAGAATACGATCTATGTTCATTGTTAAGAGGGAAAGAGATACTTTTATATGCCAATAACATAGCTAACATACACCCTATGAAAATAATAAGAAGACAACATTATACCATGCCAAAACATAGCTTTACTACAAGGCCAAATGCATATATACGAGTGGGAAATGAATGTACCCACGATTGGTAATAATTAATACCCTAAAGCTTACCTAGTTGCTCAACATCAAGCAAGACAGGTCAAGAAACATGGGTTTGATTGAACCCATAAATAAAAAATGTAAAACATCTACATTGAAACATTTTTACGTGCACTTTGATGGCAAAAACCCTAGTTGTAATTTAATGGAAGTTAAGGGAAAAGTAAAAGGTTTAAAATATGCATCTTGCTTTCCCCAAACCCATCCATCCATCCTTTCCCATGTTGGGCATCATTTTCTTGGCCAAAACATAATTACAAAGATCCCTTGTACAACACATAAAAATGGTTGTGAATAAAATGTACAATTCTCCATGAAGCAAAATGGCTTCTCGATGCAAGGGGAAAATGTAAAATTTGCATGAGAGAAACATCAACATGCCAAGTAGAAAACACATAAGCAATGTACACACTTTTTAACATACAACTTTCACATAAAAGTCATCTCTTATTTGTTATAGCCATGAGATATAAAGCCCATATGGAAAATATGTCATTCCATGCATCGAACTGAAGCTCCATGCGATAAGGCATAATCTCTCCTTGTTCTCAGGCATAAGATACCCAAATAATAGATCTAAAGGCATATAGATCTACTCCAACCTAGGACGACTAGTGGCTCATACCATAAAAACTCATTTGTATGCCATAAGCATGCATAAGACAACTAGACAATATCTCACATACATTAACTATGAAAACAAAAGACAACAATAAAATTTGATGAAAAACCATGGTTAGCTACAAACAAAGCGACATAAGACTAGGTTTTAGTGAAAACGAACAAATACCAGAGCATTGATGCTCTTGTAGCCCAAGATTAGATATATTAATATATATAGCCTTTTCAATGACCATGAGGCATCCTTGTGGCATGTATAGCCAATGCTAATTCATAGTTTTGATCATTGTTCCTACAATAGTTTGAACATAATATTTAAGATCTCATATATATATATATATATATATATATATATATATATATATATATATATATATAAAGCTCATATGGAAAAGATGCCACTTTAGGCATCTAACTAAAGCTCCATGCGATAAGGCATAACCTCTCCTTGTGTCTGGGCATAAGATACCCAAATAATAGATATAGAGGCATATAGATCTACTCCAACCTAGGTTGAGTAGGGCCTCTTGTCATAAAAACTCATCTATATTGCATAAACATGCATAACACAACTAGACAAGGCCTCACATACACTAACTATGAAAATGAAAGACAACAATAAAATTTGATGAAAATCCATGATTAACTATAAACAAAGCAGCAGAAGACTTGGTTCTAGTGAAAACCAACAAATACCAGAACATTGATGCTCTTGCAAGCCAACTATAGATAGCCTTTTCAATGACCATGAGGCATCCTTGTGGCATGTATAGGCAATACTAATTCATAGTTTTGATCATTGTTCCTACAATATTGTGAACATAACACGTAGGATTTTATAAACACACACACACACACACAAGCCTGTAAATACTACCCTGACACTTGGTTTTCTATCCAATCACTAGGATTGACTCCATGCTCATATTCTACAAAAAACAAGAATTAACACCATTCATTTAGTAGTGCAAACACAACTAGCAATAGCTCACATAAGAGTATACCAATTCAAAAGAGATATGATTTATGAACTACAACATCCCTTCTAACACATAAAAGTCTAACAATGCAAGCACACAACCATGTTCAATATCCATAGTCACCTTTAATGTTGATATTAACTGGACCCAAGAATCCATACACACATAAGGTTAATGGTTTCAGTTCTCAGGTTTGTATTGTGTTCTTTTAGTTGTGTGGGGACACATTCAAGTGTGTGGTATTTAATTCGTTGTTGAACACTTCCCAACTCAATATTTCAGGTTAGAATTCAACAAATCTTTGTGGTGGTCCACATATAGGGCTGAGTATCAATCTATGACCAATTCTTCAACAAGAATTCCATAATACACATCATTATACATGCATTACAAAAGAATAAATCTAATAACCATGTCACTGCTAGATGAACAACCATATCATCGATCATACCTCACACGTCAATGGTGGCATTCGCACTTAATAAAATTAACATGAAATTCATTATACTAATCAAACGTGAGAGATAATTATCTGAATTATTATTGGGAAATTGAGTCTGGACTGCGACTCTCCACCCAAGCATAAATTGGGTTGCATTGTAGCCTTTCTTGTAACCCAATCACCCCCAAGCCAGATTCTAGAGCATGAGGAGGTTGTTGAAGAAATGAAACTAATCATTGCTAGTTGAGTCAGAGGATCAACCGCCTCCACCCACCAGCTAAGTATGCTGCATTCAATCCTCAGTCAAGGATTCCATAGATGTGTCGCCTCCACCCTCAATAAACACAAGGGGATCCAGAGACCTATGTCTCCACTCTCAATCATATCAACATAGTGGTTCCACCCAACGAAAGGAATCCATAACCCACTATCAAAGATCAAGGAATAAGCAAAGTAGACATCATAATTCGCCTTACCAAGAATCCAAGGAACAATATCCTCCTTGGCTGTTGAGAGAATCTAAAGAAATCCATCTCCACCCTCCATCCCCAGGGACACTAGAGACTTTATCCTTGCTTAAGAGGAATTTTGTCAATACTCCTATTGCTCAACCAATGATTTTTCTCTTTTGTGTGTTGCAGGAATGCAAGATTTCTCCTTTCATATGTTGCTTCCTTCAATTTTCTTTAGGCTTGAAGTATACACAAACCTCCTGAAACATGTTGTATGTATGCTTGTGTTGTCATTACTAATTACTAGTTCCTTTTCATAGCTCCATGAAGGTAGTTCCATGCTTGTCATGCCATTATGAGTACACCCTATGATATTGTCTAGAATACCTCCTTGTCATTTTTATTTCCCATCAAGGCACACCATCAACTCTACGTGGTCACTTGTTGAGTCTTGTTATGCCTGTGTCTTTCCCCAACAATAATGAATGCTCGTTCTGCATATATCCATGTACACAATGCAAAGGGAAAACCCAATACTAGTAAGCAACTCCTTAATAACTTGCATTTTAATAAGGAATTTGCAGGGTTTGTTGTTGAGAGGTGCACGAAGTTTCTCTCACTCACATTATATATAATGGAACTAAGAATGATAATGACTATGATTACCCAAATACCATGGCGTCTGAAAGCTACTAGCGGTATGAATGACAAAGAATGACTACTCAAATCAACGCCTTAGAATTAAGCCTCTTCGAGGGGGCAACCTCCTTTACATTACACAAATGAACAATTATTGAATGATACAAATGAAAATACCTCCTCTCTATATATAGGAGTCTAAGGGGTCATAATATAATCAAAGCCGACATAACAATAATAATGTAAGGGCACAATAATAACAATAGTGGGCTTCTATGGGGCACAATAGTAACAATATGGGGACTACATGGGTACAACAATATAATAAGGGGGTTGTACTAATAACAATAAGGGGTTACACTAGTAGTATAAGGGCCTAACATGCCCCTCTCCTTCAAAAAGTGTTGTCCTCAATGCTTGAGTAGTTCTTGATGCTTCTGTATAAAATTCTTGTCCTCCCATGGGGAATCTTCAGCAGGTAAGTTCTTCCACTTGATGAGATACTCTGAAATTGATCGATTTCGCAGCTGTCAGGTTCTTGTTTCTGTGACTGCTCCAGGTTCCAATATGATTTTTCCTTCCTCTTCAAGTTATGGCAATATTGTTTGAATTGGGATCTTCTGCAACTTTTGAATGAGTGGCCATACTTCTTCGTCCTTCTTCCATTCATCCCTTGCTTCATTTATCCAATCTGGTTGGATAATAGAAATAGCACAAAACAATGCTTCCACATCCTCATCCTTTCTTGAGAGTGCATTTGCAACAAAATTTTGCTTCCCTTTTCTATAGATGATGTCAAAGTCATAACCCAACATATTTGTGACCCATTTTTTCTATTCTTCTAAAGATAATAGTTGTTCTAAAAAGTATTTAAGACTATCATGATCCATTTTTACCTTGAAGTATCTTCCCATTCGGTAAGGTCGCCATTTCTTAAGTGCATGTAGTATTGCCAACATTTCCTTCTCATAAATAGCTTGCTTGAGATGTAGCAGTAAAAATACCCAATCACCTACATCAAAACATTTTTCACTACGATGTTGATCTACCTATTGTTTCATTCGATTTTGCACCAAAGTGGCGTTATCCTTTAAAAGTTGGAGAACTTGTTGTTGATGCTTGATGTGATCTTTCACTGCTTGAACCTTTTTCTTCTTGATATGTCCTTCTATCTTGAGAGTTTGAGGAGTGGTAATTTCTTCCAATGCTTTACAAGATATGGTCGGATTCATTTCTTTATGCTCAATGTGATCTTTCACTTCTTGAACATTTTTTTTCTTGATATGTCCTTCTATTTGGATAGTTTGAGGAGTGGTAATTCCGGCCAATGCATTACAAGATATGGTTGGATTCATTTCTTCTTTCTTGATGTGATCTTTCACTTCTTGAACCTTTTCCTTCTTGATATGTCCTTCTATCTTGAGAGTTTGAGGAGTGATACTTCTTGCCAATGCTTTACAAGATATGGTCAGATTCATTTCTTCTTTTTCTGGGGTTGGGTCCTGGCGTATATCCTCTTCTTTTGATGTTACTTGATCATTTTCTTCCTCCTCTTCATACACTATGTAAAATAATTTCTTCTCAACACACTTATGACCTTTAGTGCATTTGCTATCACAATTGTCACAAAGCCCTTTTTATCTTTTTTCTTCCAATTGTTGTAGTGTAACCCTTGTAGGTTGTGGAAGGCTAGGAGAAACAACACTACCATATTTATAGTTGTGAGGGGTAGAATTCCTTGTTGCCATAATTTTTCTTTCCACTTTGTAACAAAGCCCTTTTTCTCTTTTTTCTTCCAATTGTTGTGGTGTTGCTCAAAAGAAGGTGTTGCTCTTTGTATTCTCATAATGTGCTATAATTTCCTCCATGAAAATTGACCATGTAACAAGTTGTTTATGAGAACAAAGCCCTTTATACCATAAAAATTGATCTTGTTCTAAATATGAAGATGCAATACATACATTTTGTAATAGTGGTACACCATGTAGATAAAAATATTTCTCCATCCGTAGTATCCAATTTACCGGATCCTTTCCATCAAACTTCCTCATCTCGCTTTTCATGATTTTAGGGGCTCGATCTTGAAATGACTGTAACTCTGTACTTTCGGATCTTTAAGTTCTAAAATTGCGACCTGCAATAGCCCTCTACGTCCTCTTTCCAATGCCACCAGTCTGATTGAATTTAGATTCTCCAAGAAAGAGTTATGCACAATCTCCCAAGATGACCTGATTATATACCTTTTTAGAAGAGCGAACTTGTATGAAGTGCCACATGTCACTGTTTTGACCTTAGGATCTGAAAAATATATACAGGAAACTACAGTCCGTCCTCTTTCTGCAACTTCTTACGAAATTTCAATCTGATGCTCAAAACAAAAGTTATGACTATTTTCCCCAGGTCACCTGTTTGGAATGTAATTCGGGAGTTTGCAAAAAGGTCAACTTCCTCAGATCATATCTCCGCAAATATAGCACGAAAAGCTCTGAAATTCAGACCTGAGGTTCAAAACGATTTCAACCCAAATGGGTTTTTGTTTTAGCATCTGAAACGTCACAGAAAAAAAGTTATAGCGAAAATGCCACGATGACCTGTTTGGAGCAGCGAAACCCTAGAATCCAAAGCTCTAATACCAAATGTTATGAAACCAGCTTACAAAAAGATAGAACATATAGATCAATGCCTTAGAATTAAGCCTCTTCGAGGGGGCAACCTCATTTACATTACACAAATGAACAATTATTGGATGATACAAATGAAAAGACCTCCTTTCTATATATAGGAGTCTAAGGGGTCATAATATAATTAGAGCCGACATAACAATAATAATGTAAGGGCACAATAATAGCAATAGTGGGCTTCTATGGGGCACAATAGTAACAATATGGGGACTACATGGGTACAACAATATAATAAGGGGGTTGTAATAATAACAATAAGGGGTTACACTAGTAGTATAAGGGCCTAACACCATCTTCCTAAAAAATATCTCTAGTTGAAATGACAAAATTGATTTTCAACAGTTGGGTGATCTTCCCCATAAGTGCAACAACTTGGGATTGATTGTATAAACCTTTTATGCCCCAATCGCCCACTATAAGGAATTTTTAGAGGATCGACATTCATGATAGAATTGTTGGAAAATAGTAGGAATGCCATGGAGAACATTAAAGTGCAGCAACAAGAGTAGTGTAGGGGAGCTTGAAGCTCCTTCACCATTTTAATGAAGGATACATTATCCTCCATTCCTCTCCCATCACTGTTTGCATGACTGGCTACCAATCTATGCCTATCCAGATAGTTTCAACTGCCATTCTTTGCATTCCTTTTCTCCACATGTGGAAACATGTCATGCTTGCCCTTTAGAGTATTACCATGTTTAGTTATTCAATATTTATTCTTTCCATATTTTCTCCAGCTTTTCTTGTGTGTTTCTTGGGTGAAATAATTTTGTTCACTTATTGATTCAAATGTGTCTAATGTACATGCATTATCATCTATTATAAAATGTTATGAGATTGGATGGTCATGATCCTTTTTTTAGGACTTTGGTACTCCTCAAATCGTCCTTAGATTTCAAGGACTTCGAACATGTTTATCACATTTATCTTCCTTATACGTCACTTTCTTAGACAACATCCCAAACCCCACCCCTCCTCCTCAACTTTGGAATCTGTGTCCCTAGGCTCAACTTTATTTTAATTTATCTAATTTACAATGCTTATAATAAATGGAAAAGATAATCGGGACCACCACAACTTGTTTGTATCCTTATTCTTGGCTTGAATATGATTAAAATGTCACATATCTTCCATAACATTTTATGATGTTTTAAGAAAAGTTCATGTTTAATTTCTTCATTCAATCCACCCATGTAAGCTTCCAACGACTTTTCACCACTTATTTTATCCACCTTTATGGCCAAAATCTAAAATTATAAATTATAATCTTAAATATCACGTACTAGTTTGATTCTTATTAATTGATTGAAGTAGTACTATTCCTAATCATTGTCATATTATGCTTCTAAGTCTTGTGAATAAACTCCAAGTATAATGATAAGAACATGGCTTCCCTTTAACTACATCTTGATATCATTGATAGGGTTTTATATCAAAGATCAAAATTCTATGTGAATCCTTTACATATCATGCATAATATTATGCAATTCAAAATATTGCTCTATATATTCTGCCCAAATGACCTCTATTCAATCAAAATTCTTTAATTCAACATTATGAATGCTCAGTAACTTTGAAAACCATCCGTAAGTAACTCCAATAAATCCACATGGAAATTCATATTATTGGGATGTTGTTTAACATGAACATGGCCTTCATTTTCATGAGTTTCTTCAATAATATTATCAATTTTAGGAAGCCATTGATTTAAGGATTCTATAATCTTATGTTCCAACTCTTGCATCTTTTGATTTGTTCCATTTTTCATTCCATCTTACATTCTAACTCTAGTTGAGAATAAATCAAGACAATCTTTTTTGTTAACAAGTCCTTCAATTAAATTAGATAGTTGCTTTTGCATATCTTCAATTTTTTAATGAGTCATGGGGGAGCCTTCAAGAAATTTAATTGTTGTAATAATGTTTGGATTCTTTTTTATCCATGTGAGAAATTAATAATGTTACTCCTCTTTATCACAATTTTTGGTCAGTTAAGGTGGCTCTTCCAATCAAAATTTATGTCGCTTGTAACATACTACCTTTAAAACCTTAATTTGGAGATTATTTGAATGATTGACCTTTCCCTTGATATATCTCTAAGTTTTGAGCTCTTTTGAATCTAGAATTTCAGCCTATACTACTATGATATTTCTTCTATATAGTTTTATGAGTCTATCCAAAATTTGATGTGCCAAGTGAAAGTTATGACATCTTTCCCAAAACTTGTGGATTTTTGACCTATTTCTAAGAGTGAACTTGGAAAGCATGACGTATGTCCAATTTTTCAAATGTGATTCCAAATTTTTTACCTATGGTACTTCAATGTGTCTCCTCATACCTCTAAAATTTTCATACTCTCAAGTGTCTTGCAAAAATGTTCTAGTAAAAATGTCCAAATCACTCATTTTAAATTAATTTCATAACCATTCACAAACCCTAACTTCCACAATGTATATATTTGAAAGTGTAAAGAACCATAATATGAAATTTCTACCAAATGTGCCTCGATATTGGTCCTAAACATCTTCAAAATTTCATGTTTTGAATACTTTTAGAAAATAATTTATAGTGAAAATTCCAAGTTACTTTAATTGAAATTGATTTCAGGACCAATTGCAAACCCTAACTTCCAAAAGATATATCTTTAAAAGTATTGTGAACCCAAATCTAAGATTTTGAACAAAAATTTCCTGACATCTCTTTTCAATATGCTCAAATTTTCACCATTCAAACTTTCCCATAAAAAGAGTTATAAAAAACATGCCAACACGACTTATTTGAAGCAACAAACTTGTGGATTCATATGATTTAATACCAAATGTTACATACAATGCACCTTAAAATTGATAAAAAGTCAATTATCTCAATCCACTTTAAGGGGGAACCTCCTTTACAACAAATTCAATAGAGAAGACATGTTATGATGATCCTAAGACTACGTTTCCGTGGGGTGTGTGTGCATGTGTGTGTGCGCATATATATATATATATATGTGTGTGTGTGTGTGTGTGTGTGTGTGTGTGTGTGTGTGTGTGTGTGTGTATGTATATGTATGACAATGATTACAATTACAATGAAATGGTGGAATGAAAGGTTATAGATGGTTTCCTAATATAATAAATAAAATAATAATGAATTATTGTAAGGCCTTAATATAGGGGCCCAAGGGATTTAACAATGGGGAGAGGAGAGGGGGGGGATACAGAATAAAGGGAGAGAGGTAAGGAAGAGAGAGAGAGAGAGTGATGAGGGTTGAGAGAGATCGAGAGGAAGTTAGGGAGAGGTCAAGAAGAGAGAGAGAGAGAGAGAGAGAGTTGAGGGGGGCTCCTATGAAGGAGGGAATACAAGAGGAGTGAGGGAAAGAGAAAAAGAAGTGGGGAGGGAGATATGTGGAGAGGGAGGGGGATAGAGTTGGGGAATATATAAAGAGGGTATGGAGGAGAGATGGGTTGATAAACACACACACACACACACACACACACACACACACACACACACACACACACACACATATATATATATATATATAGAGAGAGAGAGAGAGAGTTGGGTTATAGAGAGCCAGTGCATGGGATAGATGTTTGAAAGAGTGAGAGAGGGAGAGAGAGAGTTAGTGCGTTGTGATGGCATAGAGTGGAGGACATCATTGGAATCCATTTTATTTGATTTATTTATTTGTATTAGCACGACCATGCTTTCTCTGTTTGGGTTGAATCCTCTCTCTAAGCTATTTTTGGTTTGTTTGATGTTTCCACATCCTCATAGATTGATGAGCCTTTTTTTATTCATCTTAACTCCATGGAGTTGGTGGCCATTCATTGGCATTCATTTTATTTGATGTTTTATTTGTCTCTTTTTCTTCTTAATCTTAGCATGGTCCTCCTTTCTCTGTTTGGATTAAATGCTTTCTCCACACTATATTTGGTTTGATTTTTTCACTCCCTTATAGATGTATTGATGAGCCTTGTTTAATTCATCTTGATCCCATGGAGTTGGTGGCCATTCCATGCATCTATACATAATTCCATGACAAAATCAAAACCATCACAATCATATGCTCAATATGAACTCAAACAATTGACGAGCTCTTCCCAATTTTGAATCCAAGTGGCATCATTATATTTCATTTGAAGAATCCCACTCAATCATGTCTCCTTGCATCACATATCGTAAATCACTCTCCATAGGCCATTTCCTTCCTTTTGGTTTTATGAGCTTCAAAAGAACCTTGATTTAACAAGTTGCATAACAAATTGTTTCTGCGTGTCTAAATAATTTGGCATATTACTTTTCCTATCTGTTAAGGTTGATATTAAAGGAAAAAACATACAAAAGTTACCTTGATATCTAGAAAAAAGCAATTCAAAACTAAGTTAACACAATAATTGGAGTAGTTAATGTTGATATCCTAACCCTTAAGATATGTATTTAATTACTATTTCATTTACCTAACTAAGTATCATATAAAATTTGATTTACCTAAATAACCTTTTACAATATACCTTTTTAATATTTTTCTTTTGTAAGCTTGGTGGTACCTTTCCATTAATTTTCTAAAATAAAGCAGGTTACATCCATATGTCTGAAGGTTAGGTGGCCTCAACCTGCCCTAAGGGAAACCAGGTTTGTTGGCCACCTAACTGCAAAATATGCCATCTAGAAACAAAAAATAATGAGTCTAACAAGCCATGTTATATATGTCTGAGAGTCTTTGTTCTTCCTATTTTCTAGATACCTATAAACATAACTACTAATATGCCTAAAAATTTGAAACTGCTTCATACAAAACTATAACCAAGGATGCATTGTCACTACTCATCATCAGCTGAATCCACCGGAGCAGGGTCCTTCATAGTGGAACTTGGTAGCTCTGTGTGGGGAATACAAGGGATGTGCTGCTCTATGCAACTGAGCCGACCATTCTGCTATTGCAATTGAAATTGAATCTTTTGAAACTCTTTGGTATAATCTGAATGTCCATGGGAGGACAAATGCATATTAGGTGGAAACTGCTCCAAGGCTTTAGCCAGAATGCTCTTCATCATCCAAAATAGGTGGAATGTTTGTTTATATTGAGAGGATCTGCCATGAGTGTGGCTAGGGTCAGGAATCAAAGTTTGTCAATCTTCTAAATCAATTTCTAATCCCTCCTCAATCTGTCGTATCTTCTTCCCAATCTGCAATAAGCTACTTGATCAGATTTGAATTGCTTGATTGATAAGCCTGAGCGGTGTCCTGAATAATACGAGATGTCGATTTGCGTCGACGCATAATCCCCTGAATGAACTAGGTTTACTAGTATGAGAAGGGGAGGCTTTCCTCTGTTTCCCATGACCATGGCCTCCACGACCATTCCTTCCTTTACTAGAGGTCCACACCATCTTTTGGCTTCTGCCAAGCAAATGCTGTCCTGTGAAAAGATCTGGAGGTTGACCCAAATAGAGTCGAAGCTTAGAAGCATGACACTGCCAAGGGTCACTCTGGTCCTGCAGACATGCCAAAGAAATTACAAAAGAAACCAACCAAATAAGGAACCAGTTCTGAAGCCTGCTTTCAACTAGCAACTAGCACAACGATACATTCCCGTTTATACCATTATTCCACTAGTGCCCACTGATGAGTCTAAACTGAATGACAACACCATCCATAGGCAAAGCCCAATAATTGTCGGGCGAGTCTCATGATTTATCGATTCGACCAACAAAATAGTGCATTAAAGAAAGAAAGAACATTTGAGTCGAGAGCCACTCCTTGACTGCCACCCACAGACAACCTTGCACCAAAACCAAATGGAGTATGCCATAGTTGCAAAAATGGAACCGAATTGCCCATAATCAGGCCTATACTGACAGGATTTGAGCTGAGAGTTGCCCTTTGACCAAGACCCACCCACAACCAGACAACGAAACCAAATACAACATACCCTATCCACTAGGGCTGGACTGACACTAAACATTTCCAACAAAGCTCCCCAAACCACAACCCTATACTGACTAAGGTCAGGCCAATGTTTACAAACAACCTTGGCTTTGTTCCGAACCCATACAAATTCAAAATACCCAAGAAACAAACAAAATTTTCCATAAACCAAAACCCTTACAATTCCATAATAATCCAAGCATGGAGTACCTCGACACACAGAACAACTTGCTGGCCAACCCTGCGTGAGCCCATACGTGACAACCAAATCTCATAGACCACAAACACCGGGACATAAAAGACTAATGACTCAACACATAACAAAAACCATACTATGCCATGCTCCAGGAACTTGCGATTCCAATCTCGCCAAACTACCATAGTACCATGCATCCCAGAGACCGGAGGGCAGATACACAGATCCATATATGCAGAGGGAGCAAAATTAAGAGTGGGGACATACCATTGTCTGTGTCCGAGACCAGAAGGACACTTAGACCGTGATTTCCCTAGAATGAACAACCCGAACCAGATCCACAACAAAAGGAGGATGCAAACCAAATTACCTAGCACAACTAAGTGAGAACTCACCTTAACATCTGTCGTAACGGCTCTGCCACCTTCAGGGTTGGAAATAAAACTTTGCATGCGCACCGCCACCTCTCCAAGTGTTGCATGCACGCAGAGGGTGGCCGTAGATATCTTGGAGACATGCATTAAATTGTGGGCTAGAGCATGCCCATTGGGTCTAGCTCACACCCAATCGGGGAGGTTGGTGTCGACTCTCCTCATGTTGCTGACTGTCTTTGTTATCTTGCTCAAGAATACCTTGGATGGAGAGTAATTCATCTTCTAGAGTGTGTGGAGGCCATGCCATCTCTAGAGATCTACCCGGATGTGAGCAACTCCAGTTTGCTAAGAAATCTGTAGCTTTGTTACCTTCTCTTCGGACATGGGAAGTCAGGAGGTAGTCAAACGACGGGAGGAGCTCTTCGACTTCCTGCACCAGATGTGCGATACACCAACTATGGCTGAGCTTTTCCCATCGATTTCCCTGGTTTAGCTTCTTAACAATGTCCACCACCAATCTTGAATCCCCTTCAATCACTATCCTCTTATAATCAATTCTTATAGCAATGAGAAGGCCCTGTTTGATTGCAGTAAACTCTGCCTCATTGTTACTAGCGTAACCACAATCTGCAGCGAAGACAAGTCTAGTTCTCTTCTGATAATCCCTAAAAAGGCCACCATACCCAGCGTTCCCTGGGTTACCTTTCAAAGAACCATCACAACTTAATTTAATGAATCCATTCAAGAGCACTATGAAATGTTGGGGTGACGTGGTGGGGGAAGTTAAGACTTTCTAGGAGCTTGGGGTTATCATACTAGCAGATAAGTTCAACAACTTATGCTTTGTGAGAGCCTGCCTGCTAATCACCCGGACGCCATTTTTGTTGAGATTGCAACAAGATGATGGAGCTTAAGGAAAAGAGTCGCCTTCACTAAGTGGGCCCGCAGGCTATTTTTGGCGCAAGTCTATTTTTAGACTATGTCTATTTTTAGACATATGGATCATGTTTATGGATTGCAGGTTGTTGTTTATGGATGATTGGTCAAGTTGGGAAAAATAGATGGACTTCTATTTTTGATGAAAGTGTGAGTGATCAAAGTCTATTTTTAGACTGGATGTCAAAAATAGAAAAGTCAAATATTATTATCTCACAATAATATTTGGACTATAAACTTAATCTTATTCTCTTGGAGCACTTCAGTTTGAGCTACAGAGGTGGCACATGCAGCTGTCAGAAGGAAATACGCTTTTCTTATGAGTCAGTTGAGTTGTTGCATGCATGACTTCAGTTAGAACTCAATCAGTTGAGTTTGGTGGAGTTGATTGTGGAGTTGATGGAGTTGTGTTCAGTTTAGCTTTGTTAAACTGGTTGTATTTAGTCTAACTGGCAAATAGACTAGAGATGAGTTGTGTGAATTAGTTATTAATTAATTCACAAGTTATTAACTCATAATACAACTAATGAATACATCAATTAACTCAGTTGCATGTCAGTGCATGTTCAGTTCAACAGGGACAGGTGGTAGAGAATCAGATTGCTATCAGTTGTGACTATAGTTGTGCACCAGATCTTGCACAATCAAGGGATTGAGTATGCCAATGAGTTTGCTCACGTATTTGCCCACATTATAGCTTGTGCTCACGTCCAACAAAGAGTGAGTGACTATTTTGCAGGTGAAAAACGAGTTTGGTGAGCCATTATCATCAGTTCTTGAGCAGGTATTGAGCAGTGGAGGCAGGCAAGCAGTGGAAGAGATTTGGAGATCAAATCTGAGTTGTATTGTGTGTAACAGAGGTGGAGATACTTGCGAGAAGTATTATGTTGTGTAATGTTACATGACTCAATCATTAATATACAGATAGTTGGGTTTTTTAGCGAGATGCTTTCCCCGGGTTACATACTGTGTTAATGTGTGAATGCTCTTGATGTTTTATTGTTATTGATGCTGCTATATTGATGATCAACATAGAGGAGCTTATGTATTGTGTATGTTTTTAGCAATAGTACATGATCATGATAATCTCCATTGAATATGTGTTAAATTATTCAAAATTTCTACATGGTATCAGAGCTGCTTGATTTGTAGAAGAGATTTTTACAGGATATCAAGCGAGGATTGATCATCAGATCTACTATTCAGGAAGTGTTTACATTCTATTTCTTCAGGCAGAGTCTGTAATCGGGCCAGGTAGCCTCTGGATTCATCCTTCTTTTGGAAGGTGAGATATCCGGTGAATTCCCATACAGTCAATCTCTGTACGAGAAATATTGTGTTCTCACGAATTCTAGATCGGAGGCGGCTGAGTTTGGAGATGGTGGAAATCGAATTTGCAGCAGTGTTGTTGAAATGTCTTTCAACGGATTGCAAATGTTATTCCAAAGCAAGAGCGACCTGGCGCTCAAGGATAAACTCAGTAACAATAGAGGTGAGAATGGATCTTCATCAAAGGTATCTGATGAAGAGAATTGTGCTTTAGCTGCCAAAGCAAAGAAAGGGAAGAGCAAGAAAGCTTCTCAGTCTGGTGCGAAAGGCAAGAAGTAGGATATGGCCAAGGTGAAGTGTTTTCACTGTCACCAGCACGGACACTATGCCACAAATTGTCCGCAGAAGAAGAAGAACAAGCAAGCTGCTGGATCTACAGGGGGAGAGGCCTTAGCTTCTCAGTTTGAGCTTGATTTTTCATTGATCGCATGCTTGGTTTCAAGTGTGATGGGATCAGTGTGGTTCTTGGACAGTGGTGCGCCTTTTCACATGACGGGAGATAGAGATTTGTTCTCTGATCTGGAGGACAAAGATCTTGGAGTGCACATCGAGATGGGCGATGATGGTATATACAGTGCGACCGGTATCGGTACCATTTCCTTTGAGAGGGAGTCTGGTAAACCCTTCGTATTGAAGGAAGTCATGCATGTTCCAGGATTGAAGAAGAATCTTATCTCAGTGGCGATGTTAGAAGACAAGGGGTATGATGTTGTCTTCAGCGAGGGAAAGGCCTTCCTGCGCAGCAAGACAACTGGTGAGACCCGGAAGATAGGGGTTCGAGTGAGGAACCTTTATCAGTTGCATGTAGATGGATGCGCAGCAATGGCAGGTAAGGCAGAAGGATTGGTGAACCGGGATGATGGCGAGTTGTGGCATAGGAGATTGGGTCACCTTCACCATGGAGCCTTGAAGATACTGCAGCAGATCACTACAGGGCTTCCTAAAGGCACACTTGCGCAGTCAGATCAGTGCAAGGGGTGTACTTTGGGGAAGTTTGTGAAAGCCACCTTTCACAAGAAGGATACTCGCACCACGACGATCCTTGAGAGAATTCACACAGACGTGTGTGGACCTTTCTCAGTTGCTTCGACAACAAAACACAGGTATTATGTGATTTTTGTTGATGATTTCTCTCGTAAGTGCTGGATCTTCTTCATGCAGAAGAAGAGCGAGACATATTCAAAGTTCTGTGAATTCAAAGCACTGGTCGAGAAGGAGTCGGGGAAGAAGGTGAAGGCTCTTAGGAGCGATAATGGTGGTGAATACATCTCGGACGAGTTCAAGGATTTCTGCAAGACAAAAGGGATTCGTAGAGAGCTCATAGCTCCCCATAACCCACAGCAGAACGGGGCAGCTGAGCGGAAGAACAAAACGATTGTGGGTGTTGCACGGGCAATGTTGCATGATCAGGGTCTACCCATTCACTTGTGGGCGGAAGCATGCAATACAACAGTTTATGTGCAGAACCGTTGTCCTCATAGGATACTTGGCATGAGTACACCCGAGGAGGCTTATTCTGGTAAGAAGCCTGATCTTTCTCATTTGAGGATTTTTGGTGCTAACGTTTACATGCATGTGACGAAGGATGCCAGGAAGAAGTTGGAGCCGACCGCAGAGGTTGGGATATTTGTGGGGTACACTGATACGCCCCCAACTATCGTGTGTATTTGCCAGACAGTGGTAAAACTGTTGTGCGACGGGATATAAAATTTCAGGAGGAGAAAGCCATGAAGTGTTCGCTTGAGAGGGAGCTACACTTGCATGCAGATGAGGAGCTATTAGTTCCCAAGGATGAGCTTCAGGACGTGAATCAGCCACAGGACGAGGTTCATGGAGTGGAAGAGACCACTCATGCAGCGCCAACCATCAGAGGGCGAAAGCGCTTGACAGAAGCTGAGCGATTGGCTCAAGATGCAGAGAAAGTTGTAGGACCACCTACAGCCCAACGCAGGCAGAGACAGTCACCTGATCGGTACACTAGATACATGGCTCTTATGAGCAAGTGTGTTGTGACTGAGCCATCCTCTTTCGAGGAAGCTGTGGAGGATCCCGCATGGGTAGACGCCATGGTGGAAGAGTATGATTCTATTGTCAGAAACAGTGCATGGGAGATTGTTCCTAGACCAGAAGGGAAATCAGTGGTGGGTTCGAGATGGATCTACAAGGTCAAGCAGGCAGCTGACGGGAGTGTGGAGAAGTACAAGGCAAGATTTGTTGCCCGAGGCTTTTCACAGATTGAGGGGATCGATTATGAGGAGACCTTTGCACCTGTCGCAAGGTATTCTTCCATACGGACGATTCTTGCTCTCTCAGCGCAGATGGGATGGCACATTCATCAGATGGATGTGAAGACTGCGTTCCTCAACAGAGTCATTGAGGAGGAGGTGTACATTGAGCAACCCGAAGGCTTTGAAGTCTTCAGTAGCGAGTCGCATGTGTGCAGGCTCAAGAGAGCGTTGTATGGGTTGAAGCAAGCACCACGTGCTTGGTACACACGGATAGACAACTATTTCACAGGACTTGGATTCTCCAAGAGCGAGGCGGATCCGAACCTATACCAGATTGTGGTGGAGGGTAAGTTGCTTATCATTGTACTGTATGTTGATGATTTGATTCTAACGGGTGATGAGCTGTTGATACTGTCATGCAAGAAGGATCTTGCTACAGAGTTTGAGATGAAGGACTTGGGCCTCCTTCACTATTTCCTAGGATTGGAAATATGGCAGCGCAGTGGTGGACTGTTTGTTTCTCAGGGCAAGTATGCTCGGGAGATACTGGAGAAGTTCAACATGCATGACTGCAAGCCTGTTGATACTCCTCTTCCTAGAGGTTGGAGGAAGGAGGATGCCACTTCGGGAGAAGAAGTGGATGCCATTGTTTATCGACAGTTGGTGGGGTCGCTGATGTATTTGGTCAATACACGACTTGATATATGCTATGCAGTTAACCAACTTTCACAAGCTATGGTTAAGCCTACCAATCTCTTCTGGAAGGCGGGCAAGCATGTATTGCGCTACTTGAGAGGCACATCGGGATATGGTTTGTGGTATAGACAGGAGGATGAGGTGAAGCTATGTGGCTTCACGGATGCAGATTGGGCAGGGAGCCCAACAGACAGAAAGAGCACATCAGGAGGGGTCTTCAGTATTGGATCGATAGCAGTTTCTTGGTACAACAGGAAACAGAGATCCGTGGCACTCAGTTCAGCGGAGGCCGAGTATATGGCAGCAAGTTTGGCTGGATGCGAGGCTATATGGATGAGGAAGATCCTGGTTGGTTTGTTGGGTTCTCATTTGGATCCTATTGTGATTTACTATGATAACCAGAGTTGCATTAAACTCTCAGCTAATCCTGTATTTCATGATAGATTTAAACATATTGACATCAGGTACCATCATATCAGAGATTGTGTGCAGCGGAGGATCATGTTACTTTCGTACATTCCAACAGAGGATCAGGATGCTGATATTTTGACGAAGGCTCTCACCAGGAGCAAATTCGAGTACCACCGAGGTAGGATAGGGGTTGCTGATAATCCATATCTTGTCGAGAGGGAGTGTTGAGATTGCAACAAGATGATGGAGCTTAGTGAAAAGAGTCGCCTTCACTAAGTGGGCCCGCAGGCTATTTTTGGCGCAAGTCTATTTTTAGACATATGGATCATGTCTATGGATTGCAGGTTGCTGTTTATGGATGATTGGTCAAGTTGGGAAAAATAGATGGACTTCTATTTTTTATGAAAGTGTGAGTGATCAAAGTCTATTTTTAGACTGGCTGTCAAAAATAGAAAAGTCAAATATTATTATCTCACAATAATATTTGGACTATAAACTTAATCTTATTCTCTTGGAGCACTTCAGTTTGAGCTACAGAGGTGGCACATGCAGCTGTCAGAAGGAAATACGCTTTTCTTATGAGTCAGTTGAGTTGTTGCATGCATGACTTCAGTTAGAACTCAATCAGTTGAGTTTGGTGGAGTTGATTGTGGAGTTGATGGAGTTGTGTTCAGTTTAGCTTTGTTAAACTGGTTGTATTTAGTCTAACTGGCAAATAGACTAGAGATGAGTTGTGTGAATTAGTTATTAATTAATTCACAAGTTATTAACTCATAATACAACTAATGAATACATCAGTTAACTCAGTTGCATGTCAGTGCATGTTCAGTTCAACAGGGACAGGTGGTAGAGAATCAGATTGCTATCAGTTGTGACTATAGTTGTGCACCAGATCTTGCACAATCAAGGGATTGAGTATGCCAATGAGTTTGCTCACGTATTTGCCCACATTATAGCTTGTGCTCACATCCAACAAAGAGTGAGTGACTATTTTGCAGGTGAAAAACGAGTTTGGTGAGCCATTATCATCAGTTCTTGAGCAGGTATTGAGCAGTGGAGGCAAGCAAGCAGTGGAAGAGATTTGGAGATCAGATTTGAGCTGTATTGTGTGTAACAGAGGTGGAGATACTTGTGAGAAGTATTATGCTGTGTAATGTTACATGACTCAATCATTAATATACAGATAGTTGGGGTTTTTAGCGAGATGCTTTCCCCGGGTTACATACTGTGTTAATGTGTGAATGCTCTTGATGTTTTATTGTTATTGATGCTGCTATATTGATGATCAACGTAGAGGAGCTTATGTATTGTGTATGTTTTCCTCAATAGTACATGATCAGGATAATCTCCATTGAATATGTGTTAAATTATTCAAAATTTCTACAATTTTTTCGAGAGAATAGTTCTCTCGAATATTCTAAGTTATCCCTGTCCAGATTACTTCTTGAGGGGTTTGCTTGTCTTTAAATATTCTACTATTTCTTTCTTTCCAAATAGCCCACACTAGGAAGCCTAAAGCTAATTCCCATGCTCGATTTAAATCTGGGCTCGAAAAAATACCTTTGCGCCATAGAAGTACGAACTCCTTGATGCTCTATGGATCCCTGTCCATGCGGCCAAACAAATCCCCTACCTGATGCCATTTTTGGACGACAAAAAGACAAATGTTTAACAAATGTTCTAGGTTCTCATTGTACTGCATAGGAAGCAAAATGAAGGACCCTAGAATCCTCTCTTTTGTAGTTGATCCCAAGTAGTTATTCACCGTCGATAGGTATGCCTTTTTAATATTATATAAAACGATTTTATTAAAACAATTATTTATAAATTTTTAATATGTTATTAATTTGAAATCCAATTAATTTTTTAAATAAATTTAAAATGCAAAATATGCAGAAGGAAGAGAGGACAAGTTCCGTGGCTTTGGCAGGTAATATTAAAGATATAGAGTTTAGCTATTTTTAAGATGCATGATCAATTGGGTAATAGTTATTTTGATAAAAACCCCCAGCACAGAACACATCCCCGCAACAAAAGCTATTCCCATACTATATAATATGTCCCCGTTAACATATAAATAAAGGGAGAGCACAGGGTATGAACTCATTCATTCTATAGTTTCAATCGGGTAGTGAACAGGGTTTGAACTCATCCGTCTATCTGCATTCAATCGGCCGCCCATTGAACAGGGTTTGAACTTATCAGTCTATCTGCATTCAATCCAGTGAGAAATTTCTCTCGCTTAGTTAGGGTTTTGCTTCGTGAATAGCGATGGTCTCTCAATCGCCATAGTTCAATTTCTATTTCTATTTGTGGCATCTACGGTCTGTCTATGCGCTGGGATCCCTTGACCTCGATACATTCACAGTACATATAAAATTTAGGTTTGGACTGAAAACCCTATATTGACTGCAGTGAAACAATCTTGCGGTCTCAGTACTGGTTTGGAACCCTAGAGGTTTCTAGACGCGAAACCAATTTCCATTCGATTGGAAACCCAACGCCAGCAACAACCTGCACCAAGGAAATAACTAAAGAAAGCAAGGAACGAACTGGGAGAAAATGATAGATACGGTGAATTGCCCAGACTGCAATAAGCAGACGGAAGTGGTATTCGATCACTCTGCGGGGGACACAGTGTGTGTGGAGTGCGGATTGGTGTTGGAGGCGCATTCAATAGATGAGACGTCGGAGTGGAGGACCTTCGCAAACGAGACGGGGGACAATGATCCCGTCCGTGTCGGCGGTCCATCAAATCCTCTTCTAACCGATGGCGGCCTCTCTACAGTCATATCGAAGCCCAACGGAGCGTCGGGGGACTTTCTCTCATCATCTCTGGGGCGCTGGCAGAATCGCGGCTCCAATCCCGACCGCTCGCTCATCATGGCCTTCAAGACAATTGGCACCATGTCGGATCGGTGAGTTTGCAACCCTCTTTTCTTCTTTTTGCAATCTTAGGGACTGAATTCACATTAATTTCTGCGGGAGTTGAACTTGTGACCGCTGTTTGATCATGCATGCTCAGATCTATCTTAAACCTAGATGCTTATTGCCGGTTAGAAATCGTCATTTATTTTTCTTTTTTCGAAAATGATCTCCCCTTAGCTTATAATTTAATCAAACATCGTTCCAGCGCCAGGATAGGAGTGTTAGTGGTTGTATTTCAGCTACCAATAAACCATTGTCTGAGCTTAATCAACAACTAAGCAATTGTATTAGTAATCTAATCTATTTGTCCCGTTTAGGTGGTGTAATTTTGAGCTATTAATTCTTTATTTCTTTGAATCTTTGCGTTTTTTAGTCTCTGTTATTAAGTTCTCTATCCATTCGAATTTTTGGGTCTTTTAGTTTCTGTCATTAAGTTCTTTATTCATTGGAGTTTTTTGGTTTATGAATCTCTGATATTAAGTTAGGAGTCAAAATTTTCTCTTCCTATGCTTCTCTATCTGGATTTTCTCTAGGTAAGCATGTCATACAGATTCACTTGGAGGAAGGTAAAAAATGCAGAAAATTTATTAGCATCTTATTAAACATTTCATGTTTGACTGCCGTTCTGGTTGTATTCATATTCAGGTTGGGTTTCCGGACCATCTTTGCCAATATGATTATTCACTAGCATGCCTCATGGTGGCTTCATGTTGCAAATTCAGTCTTCTGGGTATTATAATATATCATGAAGGACCCATGCATAAACAGTGATAGCAAATCTGTACATTTCAGCCTATCCGAATTTTATGTTTTCTAATTACAAGATAGGATAATTTTAGCATTGTCATCGAATTACAGAAAAAATTTGATCAATGGAACCAAAGGTCAGATCCAGCAACGTCAAACTGTGAGAGTGCCAAAGCAACTCCTAGAATGTAAAAGGTCAAGTTTAAGTAAAATGAGCTAAACAACTGAATGAGAGGCATACTTATAAACATGTAATATAAGGATACCATGATAAATTACCACACATTATCATGAGTAGGTGCAGAATATGAAAACAGAGGTGTAAGTGGAGGAGGAACATGATGAAGATGTCCCTGCTGTACCATACAACCATAGAGGAGGAGCCAATACACTGCCTGATGATGTCCTTGAGTGAGATTCTAGGATTGAGGGGACTTGACTGTGTAGCCTAAGGGGAGTTGCTAACAATCTGCTGAGATGCTCCTAACACTTGAGGTCTCTGGAAATAATTTGGTTATGATAGATCACCTACCCGTAAGGGGGGGGGGAGCAACTGAACTGTGCATAGAGCAAGAGCTCCTTGAAAGCCTCATGGGGCAGGTTTGCTACCCAAAGATTGAGATGTGCATGCCTTCATTGATCTGCTGTTGAATGTGTCCTGGGTGTCTGTTTGTTGCTTGTTGCCATCAGCAGACAGGATAGAAGGGATAGCCTCATGGCGGCAGGTTTGCTACCCAAAGACTGAGATGTGCATGCCTTCATTGATCTGCTGTTGAATGCGTCCTGGTTATCTGTTTGTTGCTTGTTGCCATCAGCAGACAGGATAGAAGGGATGAAGGGAGGCCTGACAGGTTTGTCCTGGGAGGTCCCTGTAAGGTCACTCTCCTGTGCCCTAATAGGCTAATATCTCCCTTGTAAAAAGAGCCAGACATTTCTTGTCAGGATAGATGAAGGTGGTAGAGAGGGAGCCCCCAGAGTCCTGGTAGATGCAATGAAACCTCCTCTTGATGTCATGATAAATGGAATACCTAAAGATGAGGTGCCTAGATGTTCATATCATTTGTTTAGACTGTACAAGGGCCACTTGATTGGCTACCATGGTCCATCATTGTTGGTGCAGATTCCCTGTCTCTTTCAGTGGAAGATTTAGGTCAATGTTAGTTTTGCTAGCTTCTCACGATCCTGTATGGTATTCTTCATGAAATTCACATCTGCCATTGCAGTCAACTGGTATCCTCTATATATGAGTTCCCATGGAAAGGAAATTCTCACTTGAGATCTCTAGATTCTTGTTGCTAGTAAATACTTCCTACAAATGCAGGTAAGCACTCCTCAACTTTCCACTGTGAATCAATATTGGTTTTGTCTTTGATGGTTCTCCTTTGCTCACAAGTGTCTCTGGGATCCCTTGGGGAAAAACATAATGATCACTCCTCATAGCAGGTGATCCCTTTCTTTCTCTGAGGCTTCCTTTTTTGTATACATGTTGCAATTTTATCACAAACTCAAGTCGAATTATGGCCAACACTACCTTCCAACATGGTTATAGTGGTCATGCAACATTTCTCCATTAAATCATGAACACTTCCCTTCATAATGATTTCCCTTCTATGGAAGTTTTGATATGATCTGAGCATATATATTGTTTTGAAATACCAAGCCCATATATTTATAATCATCGTTACCAGGTGGCATGATATGTTTCAATTTACCATTGCGTAAACTCTTCTTCTCCTTTCAAATCATGTCTGGCCTGGCTCTCATTCTCCCTGCAAGCATGTCTATTTGTCACCTCGTCCCAGCTGCCCTCAATGGTTGTTTCTAGACTGGCTTGTAGCACCCATTTTTCTTGGCATTAAGGTAAAGGGTAGGTTTATCATGTCTCCAAAATTTTGTTTGTAATGGGCTGGACCCCAAATTACTCAATGTGATGAATCCGGAAGAATTAAATCTAACCAACAGTTCTTTAGTTTCTTCCCCCAAGTTTGTTTTTAACCTTGGACATGGTTTCTAAATTCTGTGAAGCTGTTAATTGGGTTGATTTAACTGATAGTTGAATAGCATGTACTGCCTCAAAATGCTGAAAATTTGGGATTCTGGAAAAGCTAAAAATTTTGAAGTATAATAACAATGAGTGTGAGTGTGCATGTTTTGAAAGCATTTTCTTTGGTTGATCCCTCTCTCGTTCATTTTTTGGTAGTTGTTTCCAACGTTGATGGCATTATTTGGAATATTGTAATAGTGCGTTTTTAATCTGATTTACTATTAGATAGTCTTAAGAATAGGTTATATATCTGATGATGATGTTTGGGATGTGCAGATTGGGTCTGGTTGCAACCATCAAGGTACGTATCTACATTCTTTCCTTTTGATCATTTTATTTGATAAGTAAATAGTGCCACAAAAATGCAACTGTACTGGTGTATAATATTTGAATCAGGTATGCCCTATTATTAGTTGATTATTGTTCGTTTTCTATTAGCATAAATGAAAATTTACACAGCTTTTCCTTTGGCACTATGGAAGCATCAATTGATATTTTCAATAGTGGTCTTTGATTTTGACTTTTTTCTTGCTAGATTATCTGTGGCTAGAGGAAGCACTATTTGTTCTATTGAAATGCCTAATATGTGACAGAGTAATAAGGATTGATTTTGTAGCCAAAATAGAATCATGACTAACATGGCTTGATGTTTTTCTTCCTTATCCTGAAGAGACTTTTAGCCAATTACCTTCATGCAACTTTGTTGCTCATAAGAACTCTAGTTGTTAATTAGACAAAATTCATTTGTTTGGCAGTATGGAAAAAGTGATTGATTTTTGTATTCAAAAGATAACCATGGCTAATTTTTGATCTTTCATTTTGTTTTAAATTGAATTGTATCCATAAGAAATCTTGGTTAATGAGGCTGCATTTTTCTTGAAGTTGCCTTGAGGCGAATTCATTTGATTTGGATTTGAAAAAAGAGGAACCAAAGCTTCAAGCAGGAAATTTGCCAACTGGAAACCATTTTTAGGTTTAATTGATAGAATGTTCTTGTACAAGCATCGCAGAATAAAATTTAAACTACTAAGCATCTGAGTTTATCCCAAACCCATGTGACATTTATCCCTGGTCTTGTACCTTTGGTGCAATTATGCTTAAAATCAGGCCTGGTCTTGTGCCTTTGGTGCAATTATGGTTACAATCAGGCCTGGTCTTGTACCTTTGGTGCAATTATGTTTAAAATCAGGCCTGGTTTTGTACCTTTGGTGCAATTAATGCTTAAAATCAGGCCTGGTCCTGTACCTTTGGTGCAATTATTCACCTCCTGATATTTAGAATGCAAGTGGGTATCTCCTTTTCAAAACTGCACATTGTTCCCCCAAATTGGTAATTTTGGTGATTCTTATTATGCCTTATTTCCTTCTGGTGTAATTATAAAACAGTATATTGATTGAATGTGAATCCTGTTGTGAAATACAGGCCGAGTGACCACATTTGGTATTGAATTTTTATCGGATCTCAAGGAATTTTTATAGTTGTGCATGCGTATATATCTGAGAAATGGGTAAGCTACCCCCTGTCAAACTTGGGTAAGCCAGTTAGAAACTCGGGCTTCAAGGTAAATAGTGAGTGGAATAGAAACGAAACTCACATATGATCAATATGCAGTAACTGAATTTGAAAAATATAGTGGTCCAATTGATACTAGCTTTGTTAGTTACTGAACTGAGTCTAGGGTAAAACATTAAGAAATGTAAGAGGTGACAAACTTGTATTCTTTGAATTGTATTGAAGGAATGTACTCTGCCACAAAAATTGAGGGATGCATTAAAACAGAAGAATTAGTGCCCAAAGTTAGGTTGGGGAATGATGAATCAGTGTTTGATGGTGTTGATATAATTATAAGGAGTTGGTAAATATAAAAATTTACTGGGATTCATGGGGGAATTTGCACAGTCGATGCGTGAAGATTTTTTGTTTGATGGTAGGATTTCGGTGCAACCAAGCATAGCATGAGGTGAATATGTTTAATAATAAAGACTGACAATTGGAGATGGAGGAATGTGGAGTCCTTCTACATTTATGTAGTATGTAATAATAATCTTTATTATATGGTTCGAGTTTAGACACATTTGCTGGCATTGCCTTTTGCCTAAACAAATGATGGGGGGAAGGACCTTGTAGCCATTGGTTGAGGAGGTGTTAGTCCATCTAAAAAACGCATTCTTTTTTCAAGCATAAGTTTTGGGGGTGGCTTTTGGTCTTACGAACTGCTGGCTATCAAGAGTAGGCTTCATAAATTAGGTGCGATAAATGCTAATTTTGTTTCCTGTAGCAATGAGGAAATGGTTGTGAATTGTGATTGTGAGACTGCAGAATTGTTTTGGATGTGGTTTTAGGTTGAATTTCACTTCTTCAGTGCATTGGGTGACATTTTTATGGTTCTAGGATAGATATAAATCATTGTGGCATTCAGTATGATTGATTGCTATTGGCTTTCTGTTGAAGCATTAGAGGAGCCCTGTTCTTTTAGCCCAGGTTTGACGAGTTTTAAGAAGGGTTTGGCTTCTTTTTGTTGCAAAGGGAGTCAAAGTCATTGTGTGTTTTATATGGTCAGGAGGAAATGGTTGGGAATTGTAATTGTGACGCTGCAGAATTGTTTTGGATCTGGTTTTAGGTTGAATTTCACTTATTCAGTACTTTGGGTGAGAGCTGGATGTTTTATGATAGATATAAATCCTTGTGGCATTCAGTATGGTTGTTTGTTATTGGCTTTCTGTTGAAGCATTAGAGGAGCCCCCTTCTTTTAGCCCAGGTTTGACGAGTTTTAAGAAGGGTTTGGCTTCTTGTTGTCTGAAAGAGAGTCAAAGTCATTGCTTTTCATGGTGATGGGTGACATAGTTAGTGGTTTTGACACACCACTGTACCTCTAGGGAGTTAATTCCCTTATGTCCGACTGGTGTATTTATTATCTCTTTTGTATCATCCATAAAATCATGGTCTTCATGATATATGCCCTTCAAATATTCCAGTAGGTTTGTAATATATGGTTGTGCCATCCTAGGAGGTTTTGAATGCAGTTGGTATAAATTTTAAGACAACAGAAATTATGGACTGCAAGGTATAAATTCATGCAGACTCTGTAATGGCTTGTCTTTCTCTGCAGCTTCAGAGCAGAGCATCATTTTAAGTAGTGATACCAACAGTCTCTCCACACCCATTTGTTCGATAGAACTTTGCAATTTGAAGGTTTTTCTGAGTTAAAAAGGGGCCTGCTTACTGGAATTTATGGGATTGTTACCCACTATTTTGGAGTGTTTTTTTCATAGATGGTTCCACCCGCAATCAGGTTTCTTCAATGTCTTCAAAGATGGTTGTCCCTCCTGCAATTGTCACATTTTTTTTCTTATTCCTTTGAAAATTAGTTCACCCAATAGAGAGCATCTTGAGCGATATAGAAAACACTGTAATTGGTTATGCAGAATCAAACAGAAACCAATCCTACTTCCTGATTTTCTACATCTTTGATATTGCAAAATGTCTTTGATAATTTTGTGTGATGTCTTACTGAGTTTCTTGTACGTGGGGATAAATTCTCGGAATGATGTTTCAGTGAAATTTTCGTACTAAAATACAGTGAGGAAAGCAGGTTAAACAGTTTTGCTCCATATATGGAAGTATTAGAATTTAGCATTGCTTGCTTATATGCTGCCTAATTATGAGAAATAAAGAGATAATGCTCCACTTATTCATTCTCTAGTAGAAAGAAGCTCCACAACTAAGTTTTTACTTCTCCAAAAGAACCGTGCAAGTAAAGTCTTCCATGGTTCTGAGAACTACCTTTTATGTCACAAATATTTGATAAATCTACTTTTTTGGTACCTGGGAAAAGGTAATTAGATGGAATAAAGACACGTAAGCTATATGACTATGAAATGCAAGGATTGTTGAGCATGTAGACTTGAGTCATTAGCATAATTACTACACGTGATATTTTCACCCTTTCATCTACTGGATTTTGATTTGCTGTTGAATATCAAGTTCTGAAATTGTTGTAGACTTAGGAAATAGTTCACAGCTTCTAGACTTGAAATATTTACAACAACATACTGTAAACTGATAAAATACTAGAAGTTTAATATTCAATCCATCGACAGGTGGTTGTTTTCTAAGATGTTTTATTATGCTGTCTGTTTTATCTTCTCTTCCTTTATTGCTATGATTTTATGAGATTTTTGTTCTGTATGCAATTGGCTATTTTAATATTGATATTTCTTGGGTTTTTTCATATGGCTATATAAATGCTACAATTTTTGTTTTTAATTGCTTTTTGCCCACAAATACTGCTTATATTCTAAAATTACTAAGGTGCAAAACACAGAAAAGAGAGGTTGGCTAGACTAAAAATCAAAAGAAAATAAAAAAGAAAAGTAACTAAACTCTACAAGGTATTCATGCTGCATTAGACACCGAACTTGATTATCTGACTTTATTACTTTATTATGTATGCCACTATCAAAGATATAGGACATTGATAAACTAGAGGTGGTGGTTGTTTAAACTTTTCTATTTAGGTGCTTATGAGTTTGTTTTATCGTGAAGGACCGGGCAAATGAAATTTATAAGAAGGTTGAAGATTCAAAATCAATTAGGGGCAGAAATCAAGATGCAATCTTGGCTGCTTGCCTCTATATTGCATGCAGACAAGAGGATAAGCCTCGTACAGTGAAAGGTATCCTTTTTCTGGGGGAACAATAATGTCGTGGAGATTTCGACTAGTTCTTGATTGTGTAATTGACTGCTTTGTTTTCATCCACATCACAGAGATTTGCTCAGTTGCAAATGGAGCTTCGAAAAAGGAAGTTGGTCGAGCAAAGGAGTTCATTGTGAAACAGCTAGAAGAGGAAATGGGCAAATCCATGGAAATGGGAACCATCCATGCAGGGGATTTCCTGGTATGTGAATTTATTTCCTTTCTGTGTAAACCATATCTTTTCAGCCTCGAGGACAATTATGGTTTTTGATTTGTTAATTGCAAACAATCATGGAGCAGACAAGGCCATGGTTTTTGATGTTTTCATATTTTTTTGCCACAGAGGCGCTTTTGTTCACATCTTGGTATGGGCCACCAGGCTGTTAAAGCAGCCACTGAAGCCGTCAAGAAATCAGAGGAGCTTGACATAAGGTAATTCTAGATCTAGGTTGGTGATTCTTAGGCATTTGCATTTATTCTTTGTGGGTATATGCTTAGCCATGTATCTATAACACATGCGCTCTCTATATTTGTATGGTCATGTATACATAATGTATGTGCCTTCTATGTTCATGAGACATTGCTTTATAAAATCTCCAGCTGTATTTAACTTTGCTGAGCACTTGAGATAATTGTAGGTTTTAGGTTTGAGACTCTTCAGGCATTTGCATTAAATCTGTAGGTTTTAATGTAGGTCGTGTCTATAGCACACATGCACCTCTCTGTTTCTGTACGCCTACCTACATGCTAAGTTGCCATGAAGTTTGAAAAAAATGTCTATGCAAAACAATGATAAGATTAATCCATCTTAAAGAACTAAATCACATTTAAATGCCGAAGTTTGAATTTAATTGAATTAAATTGCTGAATTTAGTAAAATAATGAATTTAAATGAATTTTCACTTGAATGGAGATCTTTCCAAGTATTGAAGAGCACATGATTTGTCATGGAAGTCCATTAGCCCTAGTTTCATTCTTACATACAAGAATTATAAGAGTTGGTGGAACAAAATGGGGCTGATGTGTTCCAACACTTGTTATAGGTGGAATCTATTTTGTAAAATTCATGTAGGAATCACACCTTGCTTCATCCACATGAAACTACCTGAACGGGCATTGAATAGACAAATCAACAGGCATTGAATAGGCAATCAAAATATCCTGGTAGACAGTCCTGATGTTCAAGGAGGTTCCAGACATTTCTTTGGATTGCCCTAGAATCGTGCGTTGCTCTGCTCCTCTGTGTTCTGCTCTTCTGCACCACTGTCTGTTTATATATTGTTTATTTACTGCCAAATGACTTATTACCCAATTTTTTAATGAAAGGAATTCACCAACTACAAACTTTCTGTTAAACATAAAGAATAGAAACAAACTAAACAATACAAATCTATTAGTCAGCATGTTCAACTTATCATTGACTTAAGGTGTCCCATATATCGATTGGATTTCTATGATCAAAGATTAATACCGAAATTTGTAGGCTCACTGTATCAGGTGACATCGTTCCTAACTTGTGATGGTTGGTATAATGGAATGCCTAACTCCGAGGAGATTCATTTACAGCCAAAGATTGATGTGGTCTAGAAACAGGTTATCTTATGCATGTGTTGAATCTTGCTAGAAATGTTTCCCAGTCGGAAATGGCCAGGCATCTGGTTGACATGCACTGCTAGAAATGTTTTCGGAAATGGTCAGGCATCTTGTTGACATGCATAAGTACTGTTGTAAGTTTATTGACTTGAAAATGTATAGGAGCTTAAACCGTTGATGTGGCTGGTGCAGGTCAGCATATTGCTGATTCCATATATATGAATTTTGATCATTTTTTTTCTCTTTTTATTATTCTCCTGTGAAGTAAGACAATGCTTCATTCTGAAATTTTGAATGCAGAAAAATAAGACAATGCTTCATTCTGAAATTTTGAATGCAGAAAAATGGTTTCACACTTGTTGATCACAGGGTTCACATTCATGTGAACATTTCTTTTAACACCTCTGTGTGAGGATTAAATGATATTTATTTATCTTTGGAGCTGACGCTTTGTTTTATTCAGGGTAGCATTGATTTTGCGCTTGTATAATGGGAATTTGGTTGTTGTGCAGGAGGAGCCCTATATCAATTGCAGCAGCGGCAATCTACATGATATCACAGCTTTCAGAGGAAAAGAAGCTTCTCAGAGGTGCGTCTAAATATATGAGCTATAATTGTTTTATATATGAGAATACTTTCATTGTAGAGTTCTTTTGTCTCCTTTGAAAATAATTCGCATGCTTATATGGAATAATTTCAGATATTTCACGAGCTACAGGAGTGGCAGAGGGTACAATCAGGAACTCCTATAAGGATTTGCATCCTCATGCAGCAAGGCTGATACCTGATTGGTTTGCAAAGGAAGAAGATTTGAAAAGTTTATGCGCCCCTTAATGATCTAAAATATGCTAAATGACAAATTCGACAATTAAGTGGCCATTACTTACGTGTAGTGCCAGTGGGGGTTATGGTGCAGTAGGAAAAGGACGGTCACTCTTTATTAGAATTTGGACATGATTGGAGTGCATGGTTGCCCATTTGAATCAGAGATGGCAGTTAATAATATATCAAACTGCATTTGCAGTTTGCACTTTAGTTGTATAATCCTGGCAAAAATTCTGCAAATTCTTAAACCCTGGGATGCATTCGTATAGAATGGGGTTTTCTCAAGTTTGTGAAGGCACAATGAGCCAAAAGTTAAATCTGTACATGTGAATTGAATGCCTGAACAGTCAGAAAATTATTAGCATGCCCTCCTGGATAAAACTGGCATGTAGTAGTTGTTGTTATGGAACTCCAATTTTCCGTGCAAGTATGCCGACTGTCTGTTGATGAGTTGAATAGATGATGTCATCCTGGCTTCTTACGGTGAATATTTTTTGTATATGATTTTGTGCTCCATAATTTAGGGAGCTGGCATTTGTTTTTCACAAAAGCAAAATAACCCTTTAGAAGGGCATCGGGGTTTTTAAGCATTTGGTTAGAGATTATGCAAGTGTTAGCAGTATAGTTTGATTAAATAATTTTTTTCTGAATCCGCTTTTTGTCATTTATATCGAAGCGTACATGCAGAGTGTAGTTGATTTCTTTAGATTGTCGCCACATTATGCATTTGCATTGCACTTGCTCTTTCGATTACTTGACTTTTTGGCCGCTGTAGAGTTTGCCTCTTTCATGGTTAGTGTAGTTTGTTGACATTGGTTAACTCTTTGTTATGGAACTCCAATTTTCCGTGCAAGTATGCCGACTGTCTGTTGATGAGTTGAATAGATGATGTCATCCTGGCTTCTTACGGTGAATATTTTTTGTATATGATTTTGTGCTCCATAATTTAGGGAGCTGGCATTTGTTTTTCACAAAAGCAAAATAACCCTTTAGAAGGGCATCGGGGTTTTTAAGCATTTGGTTAGAGATTATGCAAGTGTTAGCAGTATAGTTTGATTAAATAATTTTTTTCTGAATCCGCTTTTTGTCATTTATATCGAAGCGTACATGCAGAGTGTAGTTGATTTCTTTAGATTGTCGCCACATTATGCATTTGCATTGCACTTGCTCTTTCGATTACTTGACTTTTTGGCCGCTGTAGAGTTTGCCTCTTTCATGGTTAGTGTAGTTTGTTGACATTGGTTAACTCTTTGTTTAAAATTGTGAGAGAGACTTTCGTTGTTGGATTGCTGGCACGTTTCATGCTGTTATGCTTTAGAATTATGTTCCACTTTATAGTTGTGTGATGCCTCTTAGTCTTGAGACACTTTGTCACTTGCCAATTCTGCCGGGGGTAGCCCTAGGACATGTTTTGAATGCAGCTTCGTCAAGGACACTTTTTAGTTTAAAGATGCACCCGAAATGTGGAGTCGAGTGATATGTCCCGATTAATGTGCATGATGCTGGGTCTCGTAAGTATTGATGATGACTGGCTTTTCCGTGTTCATGTTTCTCATTCAGCCCCAGTCCCTTATACAAAGCGGAATGCACTCTTTTCTCGTTTTTATGATTTCTATCTTTTCAACTTCATGAACCGAACGTTGTAGTTTTTATGACTTGATTCAAAGCCTCGAGTATGTATCTGAGAACTGATTATTCTCTTCATAATGAATTCATCTCTCTTATTTTGCAATAGTGAATCTGCCTGGTAATTCTCAGGGATTAATGCATGTTTGAATAATTATCTGGTTTACATAAGAACCTTCGTGGTTAGTGTTCTGACTGGTAACTCTCTCAGTGAGCGATGATAACATAAAGAACCTTAGTGGTTAGTGTTGGAGCTTAAATATTATTACATGGGAGTTGTACTTCTGGTACTTTTTTTATCCTTTATGGTTTTCTGAAGAGAGCTTCTATTGAAGGATTCATTGAAAATGCTCTTGCTTATCAAAGATTAAAGAAGGGGTACACCAAAATGAAAGTGTTCCCGGCCTTCACAGCTATTCCTCTCGGCGTTGGCCTTTTCCCCTTGCACTTGGTGGTTGCCATTTGGCATGCATGGAATGTTTATCTCGTGATAGACCACATTAATTGGATGCATGCACCCACAAGTGGTCATGGACCAACCTATATCGCCTTTTTGTCTTGGACAAGACATCTTCAACTCGTTCAAGATTTTGCCTTGTTATCACGTGAATAATGTTGGGATTTGCTGCTTTATCTCATATGAAAAGTGAGATATTCTCTGGATTTACTTGCATTGCTTCCTCATTAAGGGTGCACATAACTTGCTATTTCAAGGTATCACAGTAAGTCGCTGTCTTGCATTGCCTCGTTAAGGGTAGACATAATTTGGTATTTCACGGTATCACAGTAAGTCGCTGTATTGGAGTTATGCTTTAATATTTAGTCTAAGATTATATAACTGTTGAGTAGTTATATTCCAGATCATATAAAATACGGAATAAGATATATGCCTTCATTCTGTGATTTTTTTTCCTTGTAATGATTTGAAAATATGCTCCCGTGTTTCCTGTTACTATATAATTTCATGTCACTAAAAGGGTATGTAATATCTCTCCCAAGTTGGGATTTTAACATATGCTTCCTTATTTTATGTTTCTTCCATCATAGTTTCTTTGTGATGGCAGAGATAATTTCTTTGTGATGGCAGAGATGGGAGACTGCTTTGTCTATGGAATATTTCTATTTGACAAATTTACCCAAAAAGATCACTTCTGATTTGAGAGTGTCAAGAGAATTGAATCTGTGGGCTCTCAACAACAAAAGTGTTTTAACGATGGGACTTGGCCAATTGAGCCAACCCTTGGGCTAGTTTACTTTTATATCGTTTTCTTTGAAAGTGCATGATTTGTAACAAGAAATTTACTCTTTTCATTGAGAGGATTGAAAACAACATTGAGAAAATAACTACCATTTTTACATCCATTCCATCAACCCCCGCCACAACAAATGGAAAAAAGATTAACACTCCTACATCCATTCCATCAAGCAAGCATAACCAAGCATAGTGTTGTTTAGTTGCTTGTTTATGGTTTATTTTAGAATGCGTGGGATAGTGTTGTTTAGTTGCCTACATGGTTGTTTATGGTTTATTTTAGAATGTGTGGGATGAGGGAAGAGGATGTAGTTGTGGTGGTATTGGATTCCTACATTCATTCCATCAACCAAGCATAACCAAGCATAGTGTTGTTTAGTTGCTTGTTTATGGTTTATTTTAGAATGAGTGAGATAGTGTTGTTTAGTTGCCTACATGGTTGTTTATGGTTTATTTTAGAATCATAACCAAGCATAGTGTTGTTTAGTTGCTTGTTTATGGTTTATTTTAGAATGCATGAGATAGTGTCGTTTAGTTGCTTACATGGTTGTTTATGGTTTATTTTAGAATGTGTGGGATGAGGGAAAAGGATGTAGTTATGGTGGTATTTGATGAGGCACATGAACTTTAAAATGCACTGGAACTTTGGATCTTGGGTGGAGAGTTGGACCTTGGGGAGTAATGGTTATGCCTTGAAGCTTTGTTTGTTGATGAATGGCACTTTGAAGGATGAAATGTAGTGCTTGACATGTGTGAATCTACTGTCACTTGCTATTTGATGATTCTAGCTTATTGGAGTCTTTGTGGAATTGGTTTTTTAGTTTTCTTTTGATGTTTGGAAAGTTTAGTTTTGAAGCAACATGTGAGTATTTAATTGTTTATTTCAGATTTGATTTTTAGTTACCATTATCTTCATGGTTTGGAAGGATGGAATTGTTGAATTTAACATTTGTTGAATTTGCTAATGTTGTTCATTCATAGGGATTAGATGCATGGAAAAAAATTAATCCTAGACAACAAAAAAGATCGTAAAAACTAGGGCCACCATACTTCCATCATGACGGACATCATACTTCTATGGGCCCTACCAAATCTTCCATCATGACGGACACCATTGTCAATTAAAACAATCAACTTCCAGTGCTCGATATATCAAAAAACACAAGGTCTAGGGAGATGAAATTGTTGATAAAATATAGAGGGAAATTTCAGGTCCCATAGTGCTCATAATTTCCTTGAATTTCAACTTGGTATTAGCTACATAGAAAATAAAGTTCACATTTGGAATCTTAGACGTCTAAAAAGGTCTTAAAGCTCGGGGCCACTATACTTTAACATCAAAGTTCCAAATCTTCCAACATGATGGACACCATTGTCAATTAAAACAATCTTTCAGTGCTTGATGTATCCAAACAACTCAAGGTCTAGTGAGATGAAATTGTTGATAAAATAAGGAGGGAAATTTGGGGTCACAAAGTGTATTCATAAAAAATGTCCCAAGGTTGGTCATAGGTAGTGGCATCAATTTGAAGGTTTCCTGAGATTTATATGAGGCCTCTAGCTAAATATCTCGAAACTACATCATGACGTGTGCTCTAATCTCCTCCTGTAGGTCACTGATGAAACATTCTTTTTAGCTCAAACACTGTTATAAAGTTTGCTACTATGCTTATTTGGCACAAATTGGTTAGCCCTCTAAATATTGAGTTTCTTATTGTAAATTGGTGCCAAACAATATACCCACCTTAGAATTTATTACTACTATTACAAGCATTTATGATATTAGAACAATACTGACATCGTCAGCTCCATTAGGTCATTAGTAATACCATGGAGGGAGAAGAGTGTTCCATCTAGGTAACCTAATTGATGGGGTCAGATCCTCGAACTTGTTCATATCTACTCAAGGAAAGTGGCACCATATTATGAACATGAAAGTGTGTGCAATTGCTATGGTTATCCGAAAAGGGTTGTTTATTGTGATTCTCTTCATGTGCATGATATCACCCACTTGGTAGATCTATGTGTTGATTCAACAAAATGTTTCCATTATGTGGTGTTCTCTGTTAGCAAATGGATAGATACATAGTAGAAATAATTATCCATATTTATTGGAGAAAAGATAGATTGCAACTACGATAGATGTAGAAAGAACTTGCATAGTACTAGAAATTGCGCAGAGCTATGATTAAAAATAAATTCACAAGATATCTTTTACATCTAGATCTTTATATAGTTTCTAGAGAAGAAGCTTCTTGGTAGGCAAAACCTTCTAGTAAGCCTTCTTACATTTATTGCTTTCACACTATGGATGAGCCTCATTTACTCAATATTGCTTTTATACATAGTAATACATAGTAACACAACTATCCACTTGGGGGATTAAGGAGCTTAGGACCCTAACATTCTTTCGCCCTTAAAAAACAACATTGTCTTCAAGCTTGGATATGAGAGAATTGTTAAAGAATCACAATTGGTTCACATGTGGCATCCTTTGGTTGTGCATCTTTGTGTTGTACAAGGACCTTCTAGATAGTGCGTCAACAAAGAATACACTCTCTTTTGTCGAGGATAGCTTTAGGATGCAACCAACTAGAACTTTCTTCATCCAAATCCAAAAGGCTAACTTGAACATGACAATTAGATGCAACCACTTTCTTGAAGTAGGAGAAATGAACTATTTGATGGATTTAGAGTCGCTGTAAAAATTTGCATCAAGCTTTTGGTGGTGGTGTTTGAGAGAGGTCTGCTAATAAGACTACAAATGAAGGACACTTGATTCCTTTCTTCATAATTGCATTTAGGGTGATGTTGATCAGCTTTTACATCATTCAATTCTCAGCTATGACCATATTATCTTTGAGAGTGCGAAGAATATTGGCCCAAGCTTTGAGGGTTTTGTCGACCTCCTATAGCTTGGACTCTCGATAAGTAACATAGTACTAATGAGGCTTTTGAACATAGATAATTTCAAAGGGGTCATTTGAGTGGCATGATGATAAGTTGTATTGTATCACCATTTTGCTAGGGGTGACCACCAAACCCATTGGGACTAATGGGTTATGATGTAAAGCACATCAAATATGATTCCAAACACTTGTGACAACTTCAGTCTTAGGGTGGTAGGTAGTGCTAAAATGTAGTTGAGTGTTGGGTAGCCTAAACAATTTTTGCTAGAAATGCCAGTGAAAGTGGGATAATGATTTGTCACGATGGATTGTGGTATGCCATGGAGTTTAAAGATGTTATCCATGAAGACTTAAGTGATCATGGAAATTGTAAAGGGGTGTTATATGGAACAAAACGAGCAGATATGAAATGGTGATCAGCCATAATGAAGTCCATACAATAAGCATAATAGGTAAAGGTTGTAGTTTTCTTGGAGCTTCAATATTTCTCCATTGTGTCAATAGAAAAGATTAGATTTGGGCCACAAAAGTGTTGATACACTTCATCATTCCTTTCGTAAAAAATGAAAGTTATTTTGTTCAAATATTTTATTTGAGCCATAATGACTTGTTTTTGGAGATACATGGAGTTCATATAGCGCAATTGATTTAAAGAGGTTTTTTTTGCTAAATTACAAACACCTTTTATAGTGACACTCTTCATTGTGCCAAGTGTAGCCCTAAGATGCATAGGATGCCTTGAATTTGATGGATCAAACTAGAAAGCTTGGGATTTCTGAACCATTCCTTGCGAAACTCATCCAACAAATATGCTACAATGAAGGAAAATGAAAAGAGGGGCCATCCTCTTTATATTTTTTGGACAAAAAAGTCTACCACATTTCCATTTCCTCTTTATAAATGATCTCATAATAATATCCTAACATTTTGATAACCTATTTATGTTGCTTTGTGGATGAAATCCTTTGCTTCAGAAAGTATTTATGGTTACAATGATCAATTTAATCTACAATGTTGCTCAAGTAGGGACACAAGAAAGCATCGCATTTGAAAACAAGTGTCTTTGTGAAGTCTACTAGAGGAAACACTGGTGTTGTACACATAACATTCTTCAAGTTTCAAAAGTATTGATCTATGAATTCATTCCAACTGAAAACATTTCTTTAAGTTGGGAAATGAGGGGAGCAACAAATTTTTAATGAACTTTATGTAGTGCCCTATTAACATTGTAAATTTTTAAGAGTCTTAGGTTGTGGGAACTTATCCTACTATACATGTGTTAGGTGCCTTTTTCTTTGAGTTACATGGCAATTGGGGATGAATAAGCTTGGTACTAGGCTAGATGACACAAACAACTCTTGAAAACATTTTTAATTTTATTTTAATGATAATGTGCACCATAGGAGGGTGGGAGGCCATGGGGGGTTTCAAAAGATAATTGGTATTTGGCCAAGACTTGTTGTAGGGACGGTTATGGGAAGGGTTCTCAAAGAATTGAATGGCATAAAATTAGATAAAAATGTCAAAATGTTGTTTTTAATGATTTCTTCCACGTACTCTGAGTTGATGATCTCTACCTTTTTCGTAATGCCTTGGAAACTATAGTGATGCCCTTATTGTTGGAAATCCATATACAACTTTTGGAAATCCATGTTGATGGGGTCTAGTGACCTTCACCACTTGAAGGAATAATCAACCTTTTGAAGCCACACATTTTCACAATGACCCTAACATTTTATGGAACCTCCATTAGCAATCTTTTGGAATTTGTTCACAACATGATTATAACAATGTGTTTCTTGGGCTACCCCATGGTGAATAAAGTTATGGGTGCTCCTACTATTAATTAATATAATGACTTTATGATGCTTGATGTAGCCAATTAATTTAAGGGTTTGGGGTAGTCAAATATTAATTAATGCATGCAAACAGATTTGGGTTCCACATATGGTTGACTAGGAGGAGGAATATGATTAATTGGTAGAGGTAGAGGCTCTTAAGGGATAACATCAATATTTTCTTGTCAATTGTCCCTTGCAATGGCCATAATTTGTTTTTTCTCTTCACATTCACACTTTGGAAAATGCTTCTCATCACATTTATAGCATATACCTTTAAGTTGGTGCTTTTCCATTTTAGCATGAGTCAATTTGTGGATCTTGAGAGGAGGATAGGGATTGGTGGGAAGAAATGGGAAATAAAGGGTGGTTTTTGGATTTGGGCATTCATAACCTTTTAGGATTCCTTGACTCTTTGAGAGACTTTGACCCAGTAGAGGATGTACAGCCATTAAGACTTGGGCACATATCTATTTCTTCACAGCACTAATAAAGAATTCATTGGATAAGGTATTTAACATCTTTTTAGTGTGAAAGCAAAGATGTACCGAAATTGCACCGGACTGTTTAAGCTTAGTAAAGTGGTTGCAATAACGAGTGTTTGGTTCAAAACTTACATAGTTATTTGCTATAAATAGAGTCCATGCACCATAACCCCTGTGGGAGTTCTTATGCCATTACCACCATTGCAAGCATTCAAGATCTAAATATATGACACCTACATGAAGTTTCATTAAGTTGTCAGTGATGCCATGTAGGGAAAATAATGTTCCATTTGAGTAGCCTAACATGTGGGGTTGGATCCCTCAAATTTGTTTTCTAGTATAATAAGACTAAGACTACGAACACATTAGTGAGACTTAGGCCCCATGGTATTGGATGATTCAATTCGCTTTGGCTAGGATGTTTGTTCTTAGAATTTATTATACATTTTCAGGAGTTAGGAAATTTCTAGGATCGAGTCTATTTTGTTGAACTTGGGATTAATGGAAGCAAATTTTTGCTTGATAGAGGAGTGGGTACAACCAAGTTAGTTGTGAACCTTCTCACACAGTTTCCAAGGAAGAGATGCGGTCAAGTAGGATAATGAGAAAAGGGTTATTGTAGAGTAGAGTAGGTCCATAATGACCTGCATGAGTAGGATTTCTAGTGATCAAATGTACCAGTTCTCAAGGCAAATTCTCTTATATGAGTTTCTAGGATTGGAAGTAAGGAGTAGAGTTTTGAGGGTCTTGAGGACAAGGGAGTGCCAAGTGCTACAACTCCACAACTCCCCAGTATGTGTGAGGTACAACAGTAATACTAAAATCAATTTCATAGGGCTCTTATGCAAGAGGCTTGGCCATGCCAGTTCCCATACTACGTGATTTTTAGTTACTATGGAGTAATATTCTTGTGTTGTTCCTAGTGCCACTATAACAGGTAGACGATAATAGAAGAATACCATAACAGACAAATAAAGAACCGAAATAGTTCTAGAATGTTATACCTTTAGTATTGGAAGGAATGTTTATTCACTTCTTCGAGGGGGAAACATCTAATTGAACAAACATCTAATTACAAATAACTTCACAAGACATTTTACATTGCTTCTACATCTTTATATAATATTCTCTATCTCTTAGGAACATTCTAGAGAATGAAATCTCTAGTAGGCCTTTTTACATTTATTGCTTTCATAGTACTACATGTGCCTTATTTAATAGAGATGACCTTGATAGATAGCTATACACAGTAGCATACTATCTACTTAGAGAGTTAGGAAGGTTAGGACCCTATTACATAGGGCATGGATAGGGATAGTGGTAGTTAATCTTACTTTCTAGGGATTTTGGCTTAGTATCTCTATGTGTTGACATTTGGGTTGATTTAAATGAATTTTGGAATTAAGCTACTTGAATTGGTTGTTTAAGTGGGTGTCTTTGTCTTCCATGGATGACTTGTGCTAGGGGAATTTTGAGGTAAAAATGTGCTTCAAAACAAAAAATGAACTAGAAAAATTAACTTTAAAAGAACCAATAGGATTCAAGATGATGATGCCATCCCTTAGGGAAAATATTTTTGGAGGGAAAAGAAAAAATTACTTTTGTTATTGTGTTGATCTCCTTATAGGTTTATTCAATTTCAAGTGTAGACACCCTTTGGAAGTATATTTAAATTCCACAATCCCATATAAATCCATAGCCTTGCCTTGTAGCTTTTGTTTGTGTTAAAGGTGACAATATAGAAACGAAACAAATTAGATTTCTCTACCTAAGTTTCTGGTTGGCAAGAATTTCTGGGTAGTGATTTGAAGTGTGGAAATTAACATTGCTCTTTGTGCATGGAATTGTTGTTATTGAATTTCTGCTTGGATGTTGACATTCCTCTTGGTACATTGAATTTCTTGATATAAGTATGACATTTATGGTTCAAGAGGATTTTCTGGTATTGAATTTCTATTATGATGTTGAGATTCCTCTTAAAACTTTGAATTCTTGGGTATTTGGGGATTGAATTTCTAGTTGATAATTTTTGCATATCAAGCAGTGTTGCACATATTGCGATAATATTTGAATTATCAGATATTATCGCCAAACTGCTCCTTGATGATAATATTGCCATAACGTATTGTGATAATTTCCTCGTTTCAAAATTTATCATGATAATTTCAAAATTATCTCCATGTCTATGTCAATTTCAACTTATTACCATTTTTTCTTTTAACCCTAATTTTTAAAATTTAAGGTAGGCGATTGAGCTGTGTAGATACTTTGCCTATTTCCATCAAGCAAAGAAGAGGAAATTTGTCGTTTTCATTTCCTAAGATTCATCTCATGACGTACATACCCTAGTAGTTAATGATAATATTAAATTCTTAAAGTAAAAGTGACATTTTCCTTTATTTTTCATTTTCATCATTTTATTTAATTTTTTAATATTGCCATTAATTGATTCAAGATATTTGAGAATGGTTTCGACCTCATTGGATTTCATATGGAGAAATTAGAATTTTAGATCCCACCTCATTAAATTTTATATAGAGTAGAATTTTAGATCCCACTTAAAATGTAGCAAACTTAATATTTTTTAGGATTTCAAGATTGGTGGGATTGCAATGTTTCTAATAGATCATGTGATGCATGAGGATATGGAACTAACATTTAATAAAGATCACCAAACTATCTATGTACCATGATGTTGGTGGTATTGACTGTTGAGCTCCTCCTTCATGACCCTATTAAAAATATACACTTCACTCAAACACAATCATTGATTAGAATATTAAGCTTTTTCTATCTTATTTTAATGCTTAGTGGATGATCTAGACGAGGAGGATCCCAATATAGGAAATGATTTTGCTTTTATGTAGCTATTTGTTGTAGCATAATTATGTTATGATTTCAGAGGCCATTTAGAGCCTTTCTATTGATCTATTTTTATTCAGAGATGGATTACACTATGTTATATTTTGGTTATATGCACTCGTGCTATATACATAAGAATTTTTGCATATTTTTATTTTGATACGATTTTGTATCATTTTATTAGATCTTACAACTTAGTACAAATATCATATTTTAATATTGGTATCTCATGTATTACTTGCGTCTTATACATATTATATATCAATTTTATTTTCATATTTATGTAGCAATGGAAATGGGAACCATCCATGTGGGGTATTCCCTCGTATGTCAATTTCTTTCCTTTCTCTATAGAGCATATCTTTTCAGCCTCAACAAAAATTCTAGTTTTTGATTTTATAATTGTAAACAATCATGGTGGAGACTTTTTTGGTTGACTTTCAAAAGTTAAATGTAACTGTTATGTCTAGTTTCTTATGAATACGATTCCACAAGCCAAGGGAAATGAGATGTGTTGCATGCAATTCTGAGTTTGATGTTTTCATATTTTTTTGCCACAAAGGAACTTTATTTCACATCTTGGGATGGGCCACCAGAGTGTTAAAGCGGCCACTAAATCTATCAAGAAACTAGAGGAGCTTGACATAAAATAATTATAGATCTAGGTTGGTGACACTTTTGTGGATAATTAGTTATTCATGTATCTATAACACATGCATTCTCCATATTTGTGTGATCATGTACCTATAACACATACACTCTCTATATTTGTATGGTAATGTATCTATAGCACATGTGCATTCTATGTTCTTGAAACATTACTTTATAAAACCTCCAACTATATTGAACTTTGCTGAACACTTGAGATAATTGTAGATTTTAGGTTTGAGACTCTTTAGGCATTTGCATTGAATTTATATGTTTTAATGTAGTCATGTCTATAGCACACATGCGCCCCTCTATCTCTATACACTTATATGCTAAGTCACCATGAAGTTAGAAAAAAAATGTCATAAGATTAATCCATATTAGGAAATGAAACAATAGGTTTACCCTTGTGTGGCTGATGAAAATAGGGAGAGTATACTCATAGCTCAATGCCCTAACTAAAATTTAAAAAATTAGGATTAAAAGAAAAAAATGGTAATAAGTTGAAATTGATAGAAATTGGGTGATAATTTAGATATTATCACAATAATGAACTAAATTATCATGATAAATTCAAAACAGGGAAATTATTTTAACACGTTATGACGACGATAATATTAGTGAGGGGCAATTCAATAAATTCAAAACAGGGAAATTATTTTAACACGTTATGACGACGATAATATTAGTGAGGGACAATTCAATAAATTCAAAACAGGGAAATTATTTTAACACGTTATGACGACGATAATATTAGTGAGGGGCAATTCAATACCCAGGTACCCAAGAATTCAAAATTTTAAGAAAAATATCAAAATCCTAACATAAACTAATGCTAGGAAATCCTATTGAACCATAAATCTCTACATACAAAAATTCAATGTACATCCAAGCATAAATTGAATCTCAAAAATTCCATGCGCAAAGGGCAATGTTAATTTCCACGCATCAAATCACTACCCAGAAATTCTTGCCAACGGGAAAATTAGGCAGATCAATCTAATTTGTTTTATTTCTATACTGCTACCTGTAACATAAACCAAAGCTACAGGGCAAGGCTATGGATTTATACGAGATTGTGGAGTTAATTCTGCATCATTTTTATATGGGTAAGATATCACCATATTTACCATAGATTGGGGTTGTCCCAATATGCAAAAATTTTAAGGGATGTGTCAAATATTTTTATATTTACTGTTGATTGGGGTTGGCCCAATATGCTAAAACTCCTAGGCTTGATGAACCAAAACACATGTATATGCCAGTTGAATGGTCATGAAGTTGAAATTGCAGGAGTGAAAAAAGTTATATTACCCATGGTATAGTTTGACCACGCCCCTAATTCAAGACAACCCAAATGGCCGATAGAAGAGTGTTAATACAAGCTGTAAATAATAACAATTCCATCACACCCGTTGTTTAAGTTTGAAAACTGATTTAATCCATAGTTTTTATGCCGGCTTCGATACAGTTTACAACTATGCATATGCAATTTAATTGGGTTAAAAAGAGCAAGAAGCTGAACTCCAAATCAGTGCAATGCATGCAAGAACAAGTGACTCAACATTTTGATAAATCGGTGCATCAATGCGATGGGGCTTATAATACCAATGGTGCGGTGTTGTGACAAAGTGATGGCACTACAGTAAGATGGTGCTATAGTGTGTTGGGGTGTATAAGTCCAGTGGTGCAATGGTGTGATAGAATGATGGCGCTATAATGCGATACGAAATGGTATAAGTCCGATAATGCGATGGTTCTACAGAGTGACAATGCTATGGTGCATGGTGTGATGGTGTGACAATGCTATGAAAGCAAACAATGCGTGAAGATCTGGTTCAGTGCATGCATGAGTTGCGCATGATCTCCAATGAGTAGAGCGAGCAAGGTGTGTAGCTCTAGATCAGTGCATGTGATGGTGAATCCCTGTGCAATGGTAAGTCAATGAGTTGTGAATCGCTGTAAAGAACATTCTTTCAAGAGTAGCACGAGGATCTTAGGGCGTGAAAAAGCAAGGGAGTGTCGGTAACCAAGAAAATAAGAGGGGGTGAATAAGTGTGAATAAGTATTTTGTACTTTTTAATAATATTTATAGTAATTTAAATTTTAATAAAAAATAATGTCAGGTTATTATTAGACATCAAACAATAGATACACATCAGAAACATATTTTACTTGGAGACACAAAGGGAGAAAACCATAAATATTCGTCTTGTTATTAATGCAAGTTTCAATCTGCTATTACATCAAATTTACTTGCACCAACTAGAAGAGAACATTATCTCCTTAATTTACAAACACCCACTTCCAAGGGGTACCAAACCCTTTTATCTACACAATCACCAACTTGCTAAAAGCTCCAATTCCAGTTATTTGCAACCACCAACCTGCAGGAAACATCAAGCTCCTTTATCTTTACAAGCACCAACATAAATGAGGCTTCAACCCCTTGATGTGCAAGTACCTATTTGCATAAACCTTCAGATCCATTTTTCATCAATTTTCAAACTTAGATCTGTAGCAATATGGTTGAAATATTGTTGATATAGTTTGTCAAATTCCTAGTTTTTCTTTTCATGCTTTGTGTTTACGTTTCCTCTGATTCTTTTATTTAATTAAATCACCCGAATGTTTGATATATATATATATATATATATATATATATATATATATATATATATATATTTTTTTTTTTTTCGAAGAAAAAGCGAACTTTTTATTGAAGGGATAAAAAGTTACATTGCACATGCGTGGCATTTCTATGCAGGTATGGAACAGACCATAAACGCTGCCTTGAAGCAAAACTGTTCTTCAACAAGGACCTCCGGTCCAAAAGACCAAACCAAAGAAACTCAGCTATTTAAAGCTTTTCCTTAAAAGGAGAAAAGCAAACAGGCAAAGAACACAGGTCTACGCAGAAAGAGAGACCTTTGCAACAACACGAAATTTCTGAAAAGGAATGAAGTGATCCAAAAGAAAAAACTAGAGAAAGAAGCATGTTGGAACCGATCCCATAGTAAAAAAGCTCCCACATGAAAAATCCGATACAAACTGAAGAAGCAACCGTGTTTAAAGACGCTCAGAGTGTAGTGCAGGGGCACTTTCAGCAAGGAAAAGGCATCAACAGAGATAAACGGGCAACAGGAAGAATGAAGACCGATCTCGGGACCCAACATTCTGAGTGTGAGAATGAAAAACGATCACTGACAAATCGGAGTAGTCATCTCTGGAGGAGCAGACACACTCCAGCAACGAAAAGCAAGCAGTCTCTTACATCCCCGCCTGATTTCCGCCCCTATTTTCGTAAGGGGGAATCTCTGACACTCGAATTTGTCCAAGCTCTTCTTCAACAATTTTCCAGCTGCCCGGATTGTTATGCTCTTAACCTGCAAAACAATACCCAAGCGAATAAAAGATACCGAGAACACAGAATATGCGAAGAAAATATACCCAGAACACAGAATAGCAATGATTTTATTATTCAGAGAGAAATGTTCACAGGCCTCTTCGAGGGGGCAACCTCCAATAGAGCAGAGCTCGATTACAAAACAAGAGACGATGCTCCTCGCAGGGAGTCTCTATCCTTTATATATGACTCATACATGCAATACCACGAGCCAACATCGTGGGTTTTATTAATACCATCTATCTAATACTACCGCCCATTTACCATCTATCTAATACTACCGCCCATTTGCAACTAACTGTGGTCCCGTCATTAATTGCGGGTTAACCACTTACAAATATTAATATGGGCTTTATTGACTCTTGACTATGACGTGATCCCATGACATAAATAAGGGGGTTAGGGTGGGACCCTAACATGCCCTCCCCCTTAAGACTAGCCTTGTCCTCAAGGCTGAAGCTGCGGAAACTGCTGAAGAATATTGGCTGGTTCCCAAGTTGCATCTTCCAGAGAGGTGTCTTTCCATTTGACGAGGACCTCCTTAAGCATGCGGTTGCGCAGGTGCTTCTCTCGTGTGTCTAGAACCTGTTCAGGTTGAAGCCAGATTGACCCTTCTTCGTCCAATTCAGGTAGACTGGTTTGAACTCGACAATTGTTCCCAATCACTTTCTTGAGGCACGATACATGGAAAACTGGGTGGATTTTTGCTGTAGGTGGCAAAGCCAACTTGTAAGCCACTTCTCCAATGCGCTGGAGAGAGCTTTTGACAACCCTTGTCTTTGAGTGATGTTTGCTTATATGGTTGCAGCCTCAAAAAGACCTGATCCCCTTCTTGAAATTGGCGCTCTGAGCGATGTTGGTCAACCTATTGCTTCATACGGTTCTGAGCTTGATGAAGATTCTCGCGCAGATGGGCAAGCATGGTTGCGCGGTGTTGTAGGAGTTGATCCACGGCTTGTACTTTGGAGCACCCCGTGAGATAAGAAGTAGGGGAAGGCGGAAGTTGTCCATAGACTGCTTCATAGGGAGTCATTTTGGTAGTGGCATGATAGTTGGTATTATACCACCATTCCGCCAGAGGTAACCACTGTACCCAAAGGTGTTGTTTTTCTGAAGTGAAACACCTAAGGTAGGTTTCTAGACATTTGTTGACTGCTTCGGTTTGACCATCTGTTTGCGGATGATATGAAGTACTGAGTTTGAGTTGAGTGCCTTGTATTCTGAAGAGCTCCTGCCAAAAATTACTGGTGAAGATTGGGTCGCGGTCGGACACAATAGAAGTGGGCATGCCATGCAATTTGAAGATCTGATCCATGAAAGTTTGAGCAACCAAAGTGGGTGTGAATGGTTGGGGTAGGGCGCAGAAATGAGCATACTTCGACAGTCGGTCCACAACCACCATGATGACTGACTTGTTCCCAGACTTTGGAAGACCTGTAATGAAATCCATGGAGACCTCCGTCCAAATTGACGCCGGAATGGGCAATGGTTGTAATGTGCCTGGTGTGTGGACGGTTTCCCCTTTGTGGCGTTGACAGACGTCACATTCTGCTACGAAAGTAAGGATGTCCTGTTTCATGCCGGCCCAAAAAAATGATCTTCTGGTGCGAGCATATGTCTTCTGAAAGCCCGAATGTCCTGCAATGGGAGATGAGTGCAATTCTGCTAAAATGCGACTTTTGAGGGTGGATGTTGGTGATATTACGACTCTGTCCTTGTAGCGAAGAATATCATTCTGCCACGAGTAGCCCTTGCTGGAATTAGGATCTACCTGCAATTGAGAAATGAGTTGAGAGAGCTCGGGATGTGCAAACCATTCCCTGCGAGCCTCTTCAATCCAATCTGGAATGGGGAGTGAAATTGCGAGCAGAGTACTTTCCTCCTCAAATTGGCGCGACAATGCATCTGCTACCCTGTTGTCTTTCCCTTTCTTGTAAATGATCTCATAATCATATCCCAACATTTTGGCTAACCATTTATTTTGTTGTGGGGAAGATAGGCGTTGCTCCAAAAAATATTTAAGACTATGATGATCTGTGCGGATTTGGAAACGTCGCCCCAACAAGTAAGGTTGCCAGGTCTCGACTGCATGTAATATGGCCATCATTTCCTTCTCGTAGGTAGATTGGCCCAGATTCCTCCCACTTAGTTGTTGGCTGGTGAAGGCCAATGGTCGCCCTTCCTGCATTAAGACTGCTCCAATACCTGTTCCCGAAGCATCAGATTCAATGACAAATGATTTGGTGAAGTTCGGTAGTGCTAAGACAGGAGTGGAACACATGGCGGTTTTGAGAGCGGTAAATGCCTGTTGTGCTTCTTCGTTCCAGAAGAAGGAATTTTTCTTTAGGAGTTGCGTTAGGGGCTTCGCTATGCGGCCATAATTGCAGACAAATTTACGATAATAGCCTGTGAGACCCAAAAATCCTCTCAAGCTTTTCAAGGTCTTAGGTTGAGGCCATTCTTGCATTGCCTGGATCTTTTTTGGGTCCACCTTGACACCTTCACGCCCCACAATGTGGCCCAAATACTCAACTTCTTCCATGCCAAACAAACACTTAGACATCTTGACAAATAATTTATGCATGCGGAGCAGTTGCAAGAGTAGATCTACATGCTGAAGATGTGCCGCCCAAGTGCCACTATAGATGAGGATGTCATCGAAGAAGACAAGGACAAATTTTCTGAGATATGGTTTGAGGAGGTGATTCATAAGGCTCTGAAAAGTAGAGGGGGCATTACAAAGACCAAATGGCATGACCAGGAACTCATAATGGCCTTCATGAGTTCTGAAAGCTGTCTTGGGAATGTCGACTTCCTTCATGCGAATTTGGTGGTAGCCTGAGCGAAGATCCAACTTAGTGAAGAATTGAGCCCCATTGAGTTCGTCCAGCAAATCGTCAACCACTGGGATGGGAAATTTATCTTTGACTGTTAACTTATTGAGGGCCCTGAAGTCTGGACACATCCGCCACTCCTCATCTTTCTTGAGGACCATGACCACTGGAGATGAATAAGGACTAATGCTGGGACGAATGACACCTGCTTCCAACAATTCCTTGATGATTTTTTCTATTTCATTCTTTTGGGTGAACGGATATCTGTATGGCCTCACATTTGGGGGTTGGGCCCCTGGAACCAATGTGATGCTATGATCATGTTCCCCTCGCGAGGGTGGAAGCTCATGAGGCTTGTCAAAGACAGTCCGATGTTTATTTAAAATCTGTTGCATCTCAGGATGAATTGGCGGGGGCATGGTATCGACTACCTGGATGGCATTAAATTGAGCTACCACTCCATGATGACCCCTTTTTAACAATTTTTCCATCCTATGCGAGCTGATGATAGAGGGGGCTCCCGCCTGTAGTCCACGGAGGGTATGTGTGGAGTTGTTCTGCTTAAAACTCATATATAACTCCTGGAAATCCATTGTGATTGGCCCAAGAGTGCGGAGCCATTCCGCACCGAGGAAAATGTCGCAACCCCCCATGTGTATTGCAAACATGTGGGTTTTCAATTGATAATCCCCCATTTGAATTTTGACATTTTCACAGCGACCTTCACATTTCATTGTGCCCCCATCTGCAATCTGGACTTGGAAGTTAGAAACTGCCCGGAAGAAACAATGTGCTGCTTCAGCGATCTTTTGGTGGATGAAATTATGGGTACTTCCACTATCAATCAAGACTACTACTGGGCGATGTTTAAGAAAACCCCTGATTTTGAGAGTTTGAGGGGAAGAAATTCCTACCAATGCATTCAGCGAAATAATTGGTTCATCAGATACAATCTCCTGTTGGTTATCTTCTTCGATCGCCTCCGGTTCCTCAAGTGGTGGATCTTCCTCTGTGGAGTTGTAGTCAGTGGCATCTATTTGAAAAAACTTGTGCTCTTTGCATTTATGACCCGGGGAATATTTTTCATCACAGTAGTAACATAGTCCTTGCTTCCTTCTTTCGGCCATTTCCGCAGGTGACACCTTTTGAATCTTAAGTGTCTGAGTCATATTGGGAGCCTGTGAGGGACGACCTTTAGCGGGGAAGTTGGGGCGGCTGGATTGGGCTGTTAATGCACGTTCCACCTTACGGGCTACCTGGCAAGCCTCTGTCCATGTGGGAGGGTGGTGGAGTAGAACCTGAGCTTTGATGGCTTCTTTAAGACCGCTGATAAAGCATTCCATGTAGAACTCATCTGTGAGACCATTAGTGCGGAAGGCTAAGGCTTCAAAAGCAGTAATATATTCCTCCACTGTACCCGTCTGTCGTAGCTTAGTGAGACGCCCCAAAAAAGAGTCTTCCTGTTCAAAGCGACTGCGAAGAGTTTTGGCAAATTGGGCCCAATTCTGAAAATGTCCATTGCAACGCTGATGCCATTCCTTCCATTGCCATCGTTCATTGTCCAAGTACATGGTGCCAACCATAAGCTTAGTCCCCTCATCTGTGATATGATTCAATTGGAAATACTGCTCCATTTGTGCTAGCCATGCGGACGTGTGAGAACCGTCAAATTTCTGCATATCCAACTTGGGAGGTCGCTGACTGGGTGGTGGATGGGAGTGCCAAACGTGAGGAGAGTGGCTAGACTCACCCTCATGGTATTCATGGCCATTATACGCCTCCTCGTGGGCTGGCTTCTTGCCCTTTGAGAATGCCTCCTGTAACTGGTTACTCATTCCTTTAAGCTCAAGTTCTATGTGGTTACTCATTCCTTGAAGGTCAAGTTCGATCTTGTTCACCGTAGTTTGGAGGGAGTTGACATAGCTTTCAATTTTGTCGATCCTTTCATTGGCCATCGCTTGAGCGTGAGTTTCTACCATACACCAACCTGATGAAAAATTGGGACCGCCTAAAAATTTTTACTAAGAAATTGAATGGTACCACCTTGCTCAGCTCGTCGTCCTGATACTGATGGGCTAGGTCACCAATAAGCGCCCCGGAAAACTCCTAACGGAGTTTTACTCCCTGATCAATACTGCAGTCGCCAAATCCTCAAAATGTCAATGCCGCCAAAAGTCATGCGAAAATTATATCCAGGTACAGGAACCCTTCACAACTACTCCGATCTGGTGGATCTGAGAGATCTGAATGGTGGAACAACTGCTGCTGCTGATCTGGAATATCCGATCTGGTGGATCTGAGAGATCTGAATGGTGGAACAACTGCCGCTGCTGATCTGGAATAGATGATGTGTGATCCCCTGATAGAAAGGGAACTATGGTCTTGGGGAGTGTCAAGTGCTATAGATCGCAATATACATAAGGGTCTGACAGTAGTACTCGGTCCAATGTTTCAGGGCTCTAACTAAGGAGGATCGACCGTACCCTTAGCCGTACAACCCGACTACCCTATCGTACGAGCGAGTAATCTCTCCGAGTGCTGTTCTCGGTGTACTGTAGCCACAAGACGGCCGAAGGTTTATCTATGGCGAGGTTTCAAGGGAGCTAGGGGGCTTCCTATATACCCAGAGGGTACGTGGAAGACAGTCCGTGCGCGGTTCTGTCTAATGCGCTACTACTCGAAGGGGTACCCACAGGGGTTACAAGGGAGTCCAACACACGTGAACACCTCTTGTATTTCCTGCGTGCATGCCTCCCCAAATCCGCAGATTTATGCGCTTAACGACAGATCCCGTGGTTTAAAGACGCCGGAACACGTCTCTAGCCAAATTTTTTTTTGCTAAAATTTGGAGATCCCACCGAGCCCTGGAAAGTGCTCTGATACCACTTGTTATGCTCTTAACCTGCAAAACAATACCCAAGCGAAGAAAAGATACCGAGAACACAGAATATGCGAAGAAAATATACCCAGAACACAGAATAGCAATGATTTTATTATTCAGAGAGAAATGTTCACAGGCCTCTTCGAGGGGGAAACCTCCAATAGAGCAGAGCTCGATTACAAAACAAGAGACGATGCTCCTCGCAGGGAGTCTCTATCCTTTATATATGACTCATACATGCAATACCACGAGCCAATATCGTGGGTTTTATTAATACCATCTATCTAATACTACCGCCCATTTACCATCTATCTAATACTACCGCCCATTTGCAACTAACTGTGGTCCCGTCATTAATTGCGGGTTAACCACTTACAAATATTAATATGGGCTTTATTGACTCTTGACTATGACGTGATCCCATGACATAAATAAGGGGGTTAGGGTGGGACCCTAACACAGATTCATCTGCAGTCCTTCCTTGGAGAGCTTATCAGCTATATCATTACGATCCCTGTATATGTGGGATAGTGAGAAGCTGTTGAAGGACGATTTGAGAACCTGAATATCATCAACCAAAGAAATTAAAATCTGATTTCTGCACATACTTTGACCGTTAACCCAGTTAATGACATTTAAAGAATCTCCGAAGATCTGAATCCTGAAAATGCCCTTTTGGATGAGCCAACAGAGAAGGAGCTTTAAGGCCGAGAGCTCTGCATAATTGTTCGATCCAGAACCTAAACCAACAGAGGCTTTAAAAGACCGATGAGAATTTGTGTGAAAAACTATTCCTGCACCTGCCCTGTTGTTTTGAGAGGCCCCGTCGAAATATGCCCAGGGAACGCCTTCATGAATTTGACCCGAATGTTTGATATGTTCTTTACTAAGTTTCTTTTTTGCAACTTGAATCTCAATTGTATAGATCCATGATTCATTCCTCTGCAACTAAATATTCTTTCCTCAATTCATTGATTCACTCAAATCTCCTAGAGGATCTTCTTTGTTGGTCAATCATTCATAAAGTTTATTTTTTTCAACCTAAGTTTTACACATCAGATCTACACTTTTAGTTTCATCACCACATCATAACTTTGACGATTCCTTTGTTTCCTTCTATTTGCTATGAATTCTAACTTCTGCTCTTTTGTCAGCTTTTTCAAATCTATCTCTGAACCAATTCTTTGATCTTGCTATGTCCTTTTCTCATTGAACCGTAGAGAATTATTTCTTGACTATTGTATCTACTTTCTTTTTCTCACACCAAATTACATCAATTTCTTATCCATATATAGCCCACATAAATACTTGTTAGTTGTTAGATCTGATTTTCTCTAATTTTTGGTGATAGAATTTACCCTTTTTACACTTGTTGAACCTTTAAAGATGCCTAGAATTCCTCTTCAATCAATCTTTAAAATTAAGTGCTCAATCTATCACTTTTTGCAATCTAAGACCAAGATCATACATCTAACTAATTATGTAACTAGCTGAGAGTAGCCATAGTCTCCAATGCCTTTTCTTGATGTGTTTTTTCCCCTTTTCTTTTATAAATATGGCCCATTGAATAACATGGGTTTAAGTCCTTGGTTTTACCAAAATAATTTTTGTTTTGACTATATCAACAAAAATAATTGTTTAGCTGGATCAATACTCCTTGAATTCAAAACTTAATCAAGATTGTGGGTCGATTTCATGAACAATGGTCTAGCATGATTACAATTTCACATTGACGGTGCGTAGTACTACATTTCTCCTATCACAACAATTGCAATGAATTATTCCAATATGACTAAAATCTATGAGTGAATGTTCTAGTCCCAGGGTGTTAAGATATTTTGCTTACAACATCCTAACCTTAGTTTTGAAACTAATTCATTAATCCAATGTTTGCAAATAATCCGAGGCCAATACAACCAGTGAAATTTTCCATTGATTTAGACTTTCTCGCTAGCTATTAGTAAGTTTCCCATCATGCCCCCAAAATCCCTATTATATTGACGTTAATCATACATGCAAAGGCTACCGAGGCTGTGATGCCAGGGATTAATGCTAATCCCACATTAATTTGGCGTAATCCTTAATTGACCAACTCATCATGCAATTTAATAGTACCCCACATATCCTTCCATGTCACTAGTTATGCTGCATATCCCTCTTGAATGACATCCTCATCATCTGATTTCCACATTATGTTGATGTCATCCTATTACGTGGATTGCTTATAGCATGCCACATCATCATGCCATCCATGTCATCTATGTCATCCATGCCACCTAACTGCCACATGTCTATCACATGTTATCTTTGTTAACCAATCAAACACTTCCATTTATCAACCATTGTCAGTTTCAGATATGTCACATCACTTGTGCCACGTCCTCATAGTCTAGGGTCCCTGTTGGAGTTCATTTAACCATCCTTTTCAAACTAGCTAGGTTGCCTTATTAAGAGACAATGCAATTGCTATTGAGAGTTGTCAAAATTGCCGTCCCATTCCCAGGTCCCTGGGAAAACCAATTTTCTAAGCCTTTGCTCACTACCACAGAGACAAGACTACTAATTACCGCTAATCCACGCTTAATCATGGGGCGAATTAACTAAGCACTGGAACCTAGAGAAGTTGGAACACTACCAAAATTTAAGATGAATTTTCTCCTTAGTCATTGGGAGTTTGAACGAGTGCCATATATAGTTGAAAAGGTCTCTAAGAAGGATGTCCAACTAAATATTGTGCATCCTCATTTGATTAACATAACTTAAGAAAATACTCAATATAGTCAAGGAATCCTTAGTATTCTACACATCCTTTAACATCAATGAAATTAGTTGTCATCAATGAAAAAACATTGTCCAACAATCTCCCCCTTTGTCATGGAAGAAAACACTACTAGAAATTGATGGTCATTGGGATGAAATCCTAGTTGCTCTCTCTCCCCCAACCTGTCACTTCTTTCTCTCCTCCAAATAACTGCAAAACAATGGATGCTTTTCTCGTGGTGCTAGTCAATATCTTCTTTCTCTCCCACTTTGAAATCAATGGCAAAGAGGCTCTAGGAAAATGGATCTTTGCTCAACTTTCCTGGCTTCACTGCTCAATTGTGGATGGGCTCTCCCCTTGCAAATAATTTCTTTAATATTTGTTGCAACCATACTCCCCCTATAAATGGGCTATGTTATGAATTTATCCTCCTTGAGCTAGTATTTTTCTCTTACCCTCATCTCGGTCAATGTCATATGCATCTCAACCCCTCAGAACTATATAATGAACCGATAAATATTGTGTAGTTAATCTAAGATTCCTATGGACTAGTATATAAGCTTCTTTTGAAACTACTGTGACCAATACACCATTACAATTGTGAATCATGATATTTGATCTGCTGCATGACTTCTCCCCCTTAACTTGTACATCTTTAGCTGATTTGAAAACTTCCCCTGAGTTTGATTGTTTGTTGTGCCTTTGATCACCTAGAGATCCTGGTACTTGTTTGGACAACTTTCATCCTTGGTAAGGAAAATTAATGAAGGGATGAGTGAGACATTACTCCCAAATTCTACCTTAAATACTCAAAAGGTTCTTTCGCTAGAGGTTTGGTAAAAATATCAACTTCTCACTTTTTAGCAATAACTCTTTATCAAACTTGACACCAATGTATTCAAATATTCTACAAAGTATTTTATTATAACATCTATATCCCTTTCTTTTGTTGGAATATCCTAAAAATATTCATTCATTAGCTCTTGCATCAAACTTGTCTAAATTATTATCTTTATTTTTGATGTAGCACTTGTTGTCAAAGACTTTGAAGTGCTTTATTCTAGCTGGTTTTCCATTTTATAGTTCATATGGAGTCTTATTAATGGTTGGTGTAATATGAGTCTTATTTAAAATATGTATTGTTGTATGAATAACTTTACACAAAAATGTTTTTGGTATATTTCTTTCATCCATTGTTTCCCTTTCCAACTACTACACTGACCTATTCTGTCTTTCAGCTATACTATTTTTTTGTGGAGTGTCAGTGATGGTGAACTATCTCCTTATGCCACATTATTAATAGAATTTTTTAAACTCATTTGAAGTGAATTATCTACCTCTATTTGATCTTACACACTTTAGTCTGTATCTAGTTTGATTTTCAGCTAAGGTTTTAAATATTTTAAACTTTTCGAATGCTTCTAATTTCTCCTTTAAAATGCTACCCATGTAAGTATGGTATAGTATTCTATTATCAACATAAAGTATATCTCACCATTTGGAGTCTCAATCCTAGCAAGTGCACATAGATCCATGTGAACAAGTTGAAGTGGTCTAGTAAATGAATTTTATTTTGTCTTGACATGCACTCATACTTGTTTGCTAATTTGACATGATTTGCAGATGGTATTGGCTGGCTTTGTAATCCTTGGAAAATCCCTCATGGCTCCCTTTTGTTGAGTTTTACAATGTGATTAAAAGTTTAGGTGACCAAGCCTCTTGTGCCATAACCAACTTTCATCAAGCTTTCCAAGATAGCAATTTTCATTTTCTTCCTAGAGTATGTACACATTGTTTAAGGGTCTTACACTTTTTCTATTACCTCTCTTGTGCTTTCCATTTTTATCTAAAACCTTTTGATCGAAAGGTAACATCCTACCCTTGGTTGCAAATTTGGCTCACACTCAAGAGATTATGCTTAAGTCCTACAAAAAGAACATTATGAGATTTAACTCTTCCATTGTACAAACTTCATACTACTTTTCCTTTGACATTACTTTGTGCATCATTTCCAAAAATAACACTTGTCTTATTTTCATTTAATGCCAGGAACTCTCTCATTTCTCTAGTCTGTGCTTGGAGCATCCACTATCCACATGCCAATGGCTCCCTTGGTTTTGAGCATATAGCACAATACCACATTCTTCCTTTTTATCCTTTTTCTTTCTCTAAATATTTTTTCTCTTCTGGAGTTTGTTTAAACTCAAGATTTTTTTTAAGATTGCTTGTCCTACACTTAACAACTACGTGTCCATAATTGTGATAGTTGTAACATTCTACATTACCAAATAAGGGTGCAAATAGATTTCGATCTTCAAAACTATTTTTCTGTGGATTTACAAATCTTCCACTTCTTTGTGAATGATAGTACTTATTTATGTTATTTCTAATTGATTACTTGCAAGATAAGCCCTACAATCTATAACTTTGTGTCCAAAATTTGTACAAGGAAAATAGTAACCATTGAAAATGCTTTAGTATCTAGGATTAAATTTCATTTGTAGGTTTGGTTTGTTGAATCTTGAATAACTCTCTTGGTGATAGAACTGATGCCTTTGTTGATTCCTTACGTTCTCTGCAACTGTCCGAATTGTTGTATTTAAAATTTAATTATTGCTTCTAAGATGAATTACTATCCTTAACTTCTCTTGGATGTTGATTTCTTTGGGGTGCATTGTTGGAACGACCCAGAATTAAAAAATACAACTAATTACATCAAATCGTGTTATTAATAGTCAACAAAAAATAGAAACTGATTAACATAGAACTTTTGAACCATGAGTAGAGAAGACTTACCTATAGAGTGAAGACTTATCTTTTTGGTGATTTCAGAGATGTAGTGCTATCCAAATCCTATTGATTGCAACAAAATTTTGGGGATGACTCTCCACCCAACCATAGGCTCAGCTGCACAAAATATTTCTACAGCTGGCCACCCTCGAGCCCTCAATCAACTACTACAACCAACAAATCCTTTGTCTCCTATCATTATCCTCTAGAAAAAATGAATGAATGCTTCTCATCTCTTTTTTCATCCATTAAATGGAAACAAGATTAGAAGGGGATCCACATGCATACAATCTATATGTCATCATGCCAACTTCTATTTTTCTTTGTCTTAATTTTTCCTTAACTCAACCTTTTTCTTAATTTAACTCTTGCTTATTTTATTCCTTTTTACTTTTTGTTAACTTTACTTATTCTTACTATTTTTATAGTTTATTTTTATATATTTATTCATAAATTTAGTTTATTTTCCATGATTTTATTTATTTACTATTATTATATTTTCTTCATTATTTATTATTTAATTATTTACTATTATTATATTTTATTTATTATTTGTTATTTTATTTATTTATATATTAATAATAATTCATTTATTATTATTATTATTTATTGATTTATTAATACAAGACATTACATACTCCCCCTCTTTAAGAAAAAACATCCTGAAATTAAGTTTAATCGTTTAAATTTTATTATTTTATTTATTACTTCACGTTTTCCCAACACCCTATGCTGAACCAATGTACCAACATGCATTGAAAGTTACATCACAACACCAGGGAAATCACAAGGAATCTCAATCCCTTTGTCCCAACTTTCAGAACTAGGCATAAAGCCTCATCGATTTATACCAGAACCCTAAGGCTTAGGCCTTCTCTACCCCAAGGCTAGCATCAGGTCCCAATGCTTAATGACTACAAACATCTTGAAAGAATGACCCAACTCCCTCCACACTCACTAAGGTACACATCCCTAGGCATCGAAGTCCCACACCACTTCTGGACTTCAACATCCCAACTAATATAAGGTACTCAACCTCCTTAAGATGGTCCCATAGCCCTTTGAGAGCTATCCATTAAGAGCTATACAAGACAAAAGAAACATTGGCATAAGTAGAGTTAATTGAGTCTATCCCCAACCCATATGGTGTTAGACATTCTTGTTCCCATGCTTCATATCATGAAGTGTACTTATTCCCATCTTGATACTAGGGGTTGCAGGTCATGAAGTATATGCTCCACTTGCAAGGGACCTGTGAAGATTACTAAATGCAAAGGCGTTGGTGGCGCTTGGGATTTATGGGTATAATGTTGGTATCAATCGCACCGCTTGATGGAGGCAATGCAATCACGAAGAGGGTAGGAAAAAAATAACCAACACAAAGGATCTTTTGGGAAGTGGCCATTACTGAGAGGTGGCCACCGCAAGCTTCGCTATGGCAGTCATTTAGGACCTATTCGGCTTTTTCAATTGCAAGGAAACAACATAATATGGTGTTTACTCCATCATGATATAAAACATCTCCTATGAGGAGATAAAGGGGGGTTTGATGGAGAAATCACCTTTGATCATCACATGAGAGGTTTGGAATGAACTTCTGAGTTCAAATAAAGAGGAGGATGTCATTGTACCAAGGTTCGTATGTGGATATGATGAATAAGTGTTCGTCCGAGAAGGAATCATTAACATGAGACCCTTGGGATTCCATGGGGAGATCAACGATGAACTCTGCGAGAATAAGACTTTCTTGATTTTAGGGGAAGAAAATTGTAAGTCAAACTCTTGAAGAATGAATACCCATCAGGCATACATATGGTTCATCATATGACGAGTGATCAAGTATATTATGGGGTTAATTCTTGCGATTACAGTGGTAGTCCACAAAATGATGTAATGTCGAAGCTTTTATACTTAGTGTACAAGGGCTAAGGAAAATTTTCTTGCTGGATTATACTTTAAAGTAGGCTTAGAGAGGTTCTTTCTCATGTAATAGATGACATGTTCCCTATTATCATTTCCTTCTTGGACTAATACCCCTGCGATGGCTACCTATGATGATGAGAGGTAAAGAGTATAGTCCTTGGTGTTAGAAAATCATAAAGGAAGAAATATTTTCTTATATAGATAATTACTTGTGATTATTTTATCTTAATTTTATTCTTTTATCTTTTGGTTCATCAAGAAATTACCAAAACAATAAAACAAGGACAACAGATATAGGTCGACAACCAGGGAAAAACCCCTATCTAGGGGTAAACCCAGTCAATAATTTTTCCTTCATTAGTTTCTTGAGATAATTCGAGACTCTAGCCCCAGATAAAGACTTCCTCCACACCAAGTTAGCCCTTAATCCTACTTGGAGATGATAACCCTTTCAAATAAACTTCGACCTAGAAACATCAATAGTAACTTCAATTTATTATCAACTTCGACCCAACAACAGTAACAACAACAACTTTGACTAAACTAGAAAAACTTCGATCTCCCTTGATTGATCCAGGTGGATGTTGGTGGCCACCCACCTATCCCATTTGGACCCCCACAACTGTCTCTTTCAGCTTTTTTCAGTTTCCTAAATTGTAGCACAATTTACTATTTTTAGCAGTTTTTCGGGTCCTGAACTTCCGGAGCCATTTTGAGGCCCTAAAAGACGTTTTTTTGGGAAATCTGGGGCAACATGGTCCATGGACCAATGTTGCCCCCCAAAGTGGTAGTACTCGGATAGATCTTTCTAACGAGCTATTGTACGTGTCAAACGAAGATCGTATGCCAAAGTTACGACCCTGGGAAGTCGCTGTACCAATTTACCCAAACGGGGCCCACAGTTTGGCGTTTCATCTTCTAGGGTTAGGTTTTGGAATGTTAAGGGTTTTCCATTGTTTCTCAACAATAAATAGGCCTTCGAGCCTCATTGTAAGACAGTTCAGAACAGTTCAAAGGCATGTAGCCACCACATCTCTTCTCAGAGATAAGCTACCATCGCCCTAGCTGGTTTATTTCCATTTCTGGTTGTAAGCATATTTCAGTATTTTACAGTAATGAAATGAAGTATTATTTCCGCTACATATCTATGTTTATGGTTATCTCTGTAATTTGTTGCGTTCCTGTCTAAATCCGGATCAGTGGTATCAAAGCGGTCTGCTTTTCCTCTGTTTTTCTTTGCATGTCCCCAACGAGGTCGGGATATAAGGAGTTAGGGCTTGAACTGGTCGAACCTTTGCAAGACCAGCCTCGCAAATCCCGACGGCCTCCCATGGCGGATGAGAAGAAAGACGAGGGATCAGGAGATCCTATCAAAATCTTGCTACAAAGGAACGCGATGATGGACAGCTTTGCCCAGATCCTTCAGCGGCTAACCAAAAGTGACGCATCGGCTTCCAGCAGCTACTCTGGAAATGCCACACCGTTTAAGGTACAAGTTAATTTTGAAATCCCCATCTTCGAGGGTCAAATAGACGCAGATGCCGTAGATAAATGGTTAAATATGCTAGATGGGTATTTTTCTGTTCATGAATTTTCAAGTCGGGAAAAGATTGTTTTCGCTCTTCTCAAAGCAGCCCCCCACGTCAAGGACTGGTGGGAAACCTACTGCGAGCAGAAGGATGAAAGTACATGCTCACTATTTTCAGCCGCACCCACTTGGAATGACTTCCAGGATGCCATCAAGGAGCAGTACTACCCTGTCGAAAGCTATGAGGACAAATACATCAAATGAACCACACTGCGGCAGGGATGAGACCAAGATGTGCCGGAGTTCACAAAAATTTTTCATACCCTTCGTACACAGTTGGGTATCAAATATTCTGAGCTGCATCTGGTACTCAAATACAGCGGCTGCCTACACACATACATCCAGGAAGAGATGGGGTTCTTGAACATCTCCTCACTCGGCACAACATATCGATACATTGTCAAAATCGAGCAAAAGTTCAAACAGAAGAAGCGAGACTTTGGATCTGAAAATCCGAAGCCCAAAGGACAAAGCCAAGGCGGGGTGACCCAAGACAACCCGTTGAAGCCGCAAGAAAAGAACAACACCACGAAGCCGAAGAAGGACACAGGAAAGTGGTGTGAGTTCCACAAGAGTCCCACTCATAACACAAGTGAGTGTCGGACCAAGCAGTCGCTGGTGGCCGAGTTGAAGGCTTCCGAATCAGATGCATGTTCCGACCCTGAGCCAGAACCCGCCAAGGGGAATGGAAAAGGGAAGCAAATCATTGATGCGGATCCCAGTGCCACTGTTGTCATCGCCAAGATCCAGAAAAATGAGATCGAAAATCCAGAGGAAGGGGAGCATCTTTTCCACTCACAGATGTGGGTGAAGGGTTCGCCGCTGCAATTCATTGTCGACAGTGGCAGCCAAAAGAACCTTATTTCAGCAGAGGTCGTGAAGCGGTTAGGCCTACCGACTACACCACACCCCCAGCCATACAGTATCGGATGGCTTCATGAAGGACGAGATCTCAAAGTTCGCCAGCAGTGCCGCCTTCCCTACAACATCAAGCCCTTCACAGATGAGGTATTATGTGATGTTACATCCCTGGATGTTTGTGATGTATTACTAGGCCAACCATACTTGTGGAGGCGACATGCTGTGTATGAGTCAAGGCCTCGCACTGTCATTATTTCTTTGGGTGATTCATTATATAGGATACCAGAGGTAGCCCCACCTACCGCCACCTCTTTGATCACTTCTAAGAAAGGCAGCAAGCTCATCTCCTAGACGAGTAAATTCATCTGTCTAGCTCACTCCCAAAGTAAGGGGAAGATCGTTGCTACATCCATCACCCCCGCAAAGGGTTCCTCCACGCAGCAGCAACAACAAAGGGATACGGTCATGATAGAACACAGGAACAACTTCTCCTCACCCACAGGGGTACCACACAAGTTTCGGGTGGGTGACAAAGTTTGGTTACATCTGCAGAAAGAACGCCTTACAAGAGCCCATCAGAAACTCCGACCACTCTGACATGGTCCTTACACCAGTACCAACACTACGGGAAACAATGCTTTGAAGCACAACATTCCTCCATTCCTTCACTTGCACCGAGTGTTCAATGTGGACCATCATCGACCATGCTTCCCACCATTTCTGGACACATCAGGGATTGCAGAACAGCTCACTAGAGATCCATCTCAGCAGAAGCCTCCTCATCTCAGGGAGGAACTCAACGCAATGGGGACCATTGCTTCCTAAGGGGGGAGGAATGATCCAGGTGGATGTTGGTGGCCACCCACCTATCCCATTTGGACCCCCACAACTGTCTCTTTCAGCTTTTTTCAGTTTCCTAAATTGTAGCACAGTTTACTATTTTTAGTAGTTTTTCGGGTCCTGAACTTCCGGAGCCGTTTTGAGGCCCTAAACGACGTTTTTTGGGAAATCTAGGACAACATGGGTCTAGACCCATGTTGCCTCCCAAAGTGGTAGTACTCGGATAGATCTTTCTAATGAGCTATTGTACGCGTCAAACGGAGATCGTATGCCAAAGTTACGACCCCGGGAAGTTGCTGTACCAATTTACCCAAATGGGGCCCACAGTTTGGCGTTTCATCTTCTAGGGTTAGGTTTGGGAATGTTAAGGGTTTTCCATTGTTTCTCAACAATAAATAGGCCTTCGAGCCTCATTGTAAGACAGTTCAGAACAGTTCAAAGGCATGTAGCCGCCACATCTCTTCTCAGAGATAAGCTACCATCGCCCTAGCTGGTTTATTTCCATTTCTGGTTGTAAGCATATTTCAGTATTTTACAGTAATGAAATGAAGTATTATTTCCGCTACATATCTGTGTTTATGGTTATCTCTGTAATTTGTTGCGTTCCTGTCTAAATCCGGATCATTGATACACCTCAAAACTAAGCGAGAGTTGTCCCAAAATTTTGATATTGAGGTCTTCTATCTCCTTCTAGAAACTCACACTTCTTTCCAACTCCTTTTCTATCCCTTTACCAACTTCCCACCTTTTGATCTTCTAGCTTTAGAGAATGAACTACATGACCCAAAAGCCCAAGAAGGTTCTCTTTTAATATACAATGACTCTAATGCCTTGAATAAATCCTAGAAGTCCTCAATTGTGACTTTAACCTAAAACATGATGACCCATGCATGGAACCCATGCTTTAATAAGTCATAACAATAATAAAAAATATTTTCTTCATTCTTTTGATAAGTACATCTCAAATACATTTATGAAGGCTGAACCTAGTTACATTTTTCAACACTCCCTCTTAAATAGGGGTGTATTCATCAATACAAGTACAAGGAAGATCTTAGAACACATGAACCATGAAGAATTTTAGGCACTGCAATGCCATGGACTAGATTCCTGACCAGGGAAATATTATCCAAGGTCCTCCAACAATTTAGGCACCACAACACCATGGGATAGATTCCTAACTAGGGAAATCTATCCAGGTGGGAATAAGATGGACTAAAGCTTTCAACCTCTCTAGGTACCATCATGCTTACTTACTAACCATCAATCTAGGGACCTAGGTGCGTATCCACGATAAGAGCTCCATGACCAATGCCACCCTCCCTACTTTGAGAAGTAGAAATCAACACATAGTGCCGACCAGATGTCCTCCCAGGCAATGTTTCACATACAAAGCCTCAACTTCCTGATTGTTCCAATCGGTAACAAATCCTCCCTAATCAAACAGTTTGGAAACAAATCTCACCAATCAAACTGGTTGACAACACTAAGCATGTAAAAACATGCTATCAAACTTCGAGAGTTTTACCTGTAAAAACACAACCCTAATTAGTAACAAACTTTCAAATGTATATAAATATATACAAACCTTCGAGGTCTCTCCGACATATTAATTTTGCTTATCAACTTTCCACAGTAGGACTTAGAGCTTTCCAAAATGAATCCTGATAGAAGATTCCTCAGCCATACAACTTCCTTTCCTATTTTTCATTCAACAACATATTTCAACAACCCTTCAAGAATACATTATCCAATTTTCTTCTCTAACTCGTGGAATTCACTAAAACTTACGACTATTAGTCCTAGTCTAGTGCATGACACATGAAGTAGAGAAACATATTCATCAATCCCTCTTAACCTAGGGATATTCCTTTCATTCAAGCTCACTCTTAACTCAGGAGGCTCAACTTATTTTCTATGACATCATAGAATATTTCATGGATTCCATTCTTTTGATCAGAGTTATGATGACCATCATCATTCACATAACTTTCTTCATCATGTTTATCATACCAAATTTACTTTATAAGCATCTTCACCTTCTTGAAGATTAGGTACCTACACAACTTAGAGAGAAAGTACAACCAAAACTATAAAAACATGAAGTTAACCATATCAAAATCATATAATGGAAGCATTCAACTTTAGACATCAAATACTAAAACTTAGTTCCATACAAGAGACACAAACTCTTCAACTTCTTTCTAGGGTTTTTGTCATAAACCCTAGACTATATAATCAAGAATTTATTTCTATTGATGGTGTTGGATCCACCAACTTGTCAAGGGTATCTCCCCAGTAAGAAGTCCCAACTAGACCTCATATCATTTGGAGTAGGAGTCCCAACAATGGGTGGTAATGTAGTGCCTTGACTGCGGTAGCACGCATAGGTAAGTATAATGACTTTGTCAGAAGGAAGTGTGTGACCTTGTAGGGAGTCAATTGATATGCATGGGGGTTCTAACACATAGAGGGGAAAAGGAAGTGTGTCCCTTAGAAGCCTGTAATAGTACGCAACCTGAAAGGAACACACGAGTGGAATGAAATCACAAGATGGAAGCATAATAGTCCACAAACCAAAGTGATAGGTTAATCCAACAACATGCCTTCAACAAGATTCATACAATTGCATAAAAAATAGTTCATACAAAAATGTGTAAGTTAAACAACATACATTTCTAAAACAACCAGAAAAGTCCAACTACAATAACAACATATACATGAAAACGTGTTGGCTCAATTATATTATGAAGTGAAAGTTCCATCCATACATACACCATTAACAACTACTAGCCCCAATAGTGGAACATTATAGTCAACACCGCCTACTCCTCCAAAGAAGTGTACTCGCTCTACGCTATGGAGAAGTCAAGGATCGTCACAATACTCCCAAGACTTCTCTAAGCCTAAGCCTAGCCAAAATCTTGGCTCGCAAAAGCCTGTTCTATGAGTTATGAGGTTCTATTTATAACAAAGGGTGGGGTGACTGTTGGGATGGGGTCCCCTGGGTCAGTTTTGGAGTTAAAAACCCAAGTTTTGATGTAAATTTTGATGAAAAGATGTAAAGTCTCCACAATTTGTGGATGCAGAGTGCATAGATAGTTAGAAGTCAAAAGGGGTTTTAACTCCTTGTTTGTGTAAAGTCGATTCGGTTTTGAGATCCACCCATGGCTCGCGGACCATGGGATTGTATGTAAAAAGCTATAAATAGGTGTGTCTTAGAGAGTCTAAGACAGATCTATGCTAGGTCTATGTATGAGAAAAAGGGTAAGTAAGAAGTAGGTATATATAAGAGGCTTCGCAACTGAGTGTACGGAGGCCTAGAGTAGAGTCCGCAAATGAGTGCGCGGACCCCTGTAGCTGAGTGTGTAGGGAAATTTTGAGTCTGTAACCTCATATTGAAGATCAATAAAGAAGACAGTTGAAGGAATTCATGTGCTTATTTGTTTACTTCTATTATTTATGTTTGCAATATATGCTGTGATGGAATAATGTATTTATGAAATAATGATGTATTGATGCACGAGTCTATTGGATAAGTCCTGCTAACTGTGCGTAAGGCATGTTAAGTATTTATGCGAGATTATAATACATGCTGTTATGCTTATTGAATACTTAAGTAGATCTGTGAGAACTCAGATCTAGGGTTGCTTTATGGTGCACATAAGTGGATGATCCATCTGTTAAGGGTTCACAAGAACTATCGTAGACCTTCGTGAAGGTATAAAGTCCGTTTAAGTGAAGTTGTAGTACCGAGCCTTAGGGGCTTATAGGTATGTGTGAAGGCAGATCTAGAGCAATAGAAGACATCACACTGATCTCTGGATTTGGGAACTTGGTTCCAGCATCCCCCGATACTTCTTTGGGTGAGACTTCGGCCTGCACTACGCGGGTTGATGCCGAAAGGGCCAGTAGGATAGGGTTTTGTTTGGCGCACTTAACTCTGAACTTGGGTCAAGACCCACTAAGCCAACAAATGGTTCCATTGCCAAGATCGGGATTTGCATAAGGAGATGTGTGATGTCGCATCACTGGAATCCGAACAAGAAGGAAATTGAGAAGTGGTTGGATAGGAAGCTCCTCGAATTCGCGACGCAAGAGAACATAAATTTGTGCCTGTCAAAAGAGCAGTGGTTGGACAGATACTTGTACACAAAAATACACAGAATTTTCTTCTTCACCTTCCATTCGAACTATACGAGTGGATAGCTAAGTTGAAAGAGGGCCAAGTAAGGTGGAGGTTTGATGGTCCAATAGCGTGGAATCTGAAGCTAGTGCGAAGGTTGGAAGCCTCTGAAGACAAGATCGCTCACGCTGTCGACCATTGGATTGATCAAATTATAGGAGGATTTGTTAAAGAGTTCGTGGTTGATACTTCTGCCAGCTACAACAAATCAAAGGACGCTTCTTCAAGGGACCCCGAGGTAAGTATCTGGGATTTTGAATACTTGGATTAAGTGTGAGAAAAGTGTTATTTTGTTGCCTTGATGTTCAGATCAATGCGAAGTGGACGAATCTTTAGGAACCAAGAGAAATCAGGTCTTGAATATAGCTTGTTAATTGGACCTCCCTCGAGTGATGATGAGGGAGCGGCACAAGCCTCACCGCAGAGTACGGTCCAAATGATAAGACATGGTTTTCCACATATACATCATCCATCCACTCCACCTCCACCCTCACCCCCACAACATACATCACCGCTTCCGCCACCACTGCCGTTTAACATGTCGAACTCAATAAAACTACTGATTTTCAAGGGTATAGGGAGCGAAGATACAAATCCGTTATGGTTTGTTTCAAATGCTGTATGGAACGTGCGTCAGATCACTGATGGTAACATAAATAAGGCACACTTAGTTACTACTATGCAAGATCGCGTGCTGACATGGTATATTAAGTACTGTGCTGATCATCCTTTAACAACGCTAGCAGATACTAAGGATGATTTAAACAAGGAGTTTAGTAATCCTAAGTTTGACTCGTAGTCAGTCATTGGATTTAAGGAGATCATGATGAAGGATGGTGAGATTCCTTAGGAGTTATATCAAAGGTTGAAATGTGTGATCCACGAAGCTAATATGCAGCTCACAGATGGTCAACACCACGAGTTTTTTATAGCCTCACTTCTGCCCCACCCGAGGGTTGCTTTGTCACAATAGAAGATAGGAACTCAGGTGGAAGCCTTGGAAATCACGATGAGATTGCACGAGACACCTATTCAAGACGTGACTTTGGGAGTCCAACAGATTCACTCGCAGTTGCAGAACCTCTGCTTAGAATTGTAGAGCTTGAAAAAAGAGAAGGAGGCTAGACCAAAGGTGCGTGAGGAAGTCTGGTGCCTCAAGTGCAAGTGCCAGGGGCATGATAAAGACCACTTCCATGTCTTCAAAAATTATATTATAGGAGGGGGACCGATTCCCCTGAGGCAAGAAGCTCTAACAAGACCGAGTGCGGGGCCCGCGCTATGGTGCGCTATTTTTCAGGTGGCTAGAAAACACGTAATAGATAATTGTCATTTGGTGCAAAATTTCGTTCAAATGCCACAACAATTGTTTTGCGATTTCTGAAAATTGGTGGGCCATGATGAGCGTCACTATTTTAGCTATGAATTGATGATGGAAAGAATGCCTACCTCCTGAATGCAAGTAGAAACTTGGCCTCCAGATCAGGGTGCAGGAGGGGCACATGGAGGTTATCAAGGAAGAGGATGGGGTCGAGGAGGAGGAGGACTTGGTAGAGGTTGCAAACCTGTTATTTACTATAACTATGGGACACTAGGGCACTACGCGTGGGAGTGTCAGAATTAGACACTCCCGTCTTATCAATACTATAGCCAGTTTGACCACACTATAGAAGAATGCCCTTTGTTAATAGCTAAGATGCAGGAGAAGAAGGTGTATCCTCAACAACCTACATAGAACTTACAAATGATGAGATTTGAGCCTCGTGAGGAAGATCAGAATGTGAATATTGCGCTGAGAAGTGGAGTAACAACTAGGGATGATAAGGGAAAGTTTCCTGAAGAGGATGGATGGGTCCGCAAGGCCCCATAGAAGGAAGTTGGTTTTGATCTAACGCGCACGAAGGAAACATTTATGGAATCCAAGAAAAGCTTTGCTAAGGTATCTACCTCAAGAGGCCCGTGCAAAGTACTAGAAACCAACACGCCTACAAAGGTTGACCCCTATGTACTTACCACATTCTTGGAAACCTATATGAAACTTCTGCATGATAGCAAGGCTGTGAAGGGTCTACACGAGTTGATCAACAAGTGTGCTAGTAAAGAAAATTCTCCTGATGGACACCGCGCAGTAAGAAAAATTGGAAAACATAAGGGAAGAACAGGGCGCGAGATGAGGCTCACTACGCAGATAGGAGATTATGAGATGGGTCAGGTTATTCTGGACCTGGGGTTTGACGCAAACATTTTTACTAAACAAACATGGGAGAGAATGGGGAGACCTGCACTGCAGTGGTCTCCGATCCAGCTAAGAATGGTGAACCAACATAAGATTATCCTTATGGGACGACTACATAGAGTCACCGTAGATATAGAAGGTGAAAGCGCGCTGGATGATTTTGAAGTAATAGAAATTGTTGATGACAACAATCCATACCTCGTTCTTCTTGGAATTGACTGGGCCATTGATATGAATGGAGTCATCAACTTGAAGAAAAGAACAATGTCGTTCGAGAGGAAATCACTTTGGGTGGTAGTACCATTTGACCCAGCAAAAGGATCGTGCTATACTAAACCTATCCGTAACTATGAAGAAAGTGATGATGAATTGGGTCAAATTTACAAAATCACTGCGTGAGATCAAGACTAGATTAATCCAACGGTTGATGGACAGATTGCATGGACTTGGGAAAGTTCCTGTACCTTAGATTTAGATGAAGAATTGGAGCATTGACAGAATAGGTTGCATGAAGTATCTATGCTGCGCTGCAACATGATGACTAAATCACTACACTGTGTGTCATCGAAGGTAAGAAATTTACCCTATTATGATGGTTTAATTAACATAGATAAGTTTTTCGATGCCTTTGAATGAGAAGTCCCTGAGGATCATCGCTTCCAAGGCCTAGATTTGGTGCTGCGTGCTACGCCTGCACGATGGTGGGGTACACACAAAGATAGTTTTGATGAATGGCAAGATTATAGAAGGATGATGAGGTTGCGATTTGGCCATCCTAAAATTTGACTGACTAAGAAATACGATGGGAGAAATGATCCGCACGATCATTTCGTAAAATGGAATAAAGTTTATGGAAGAGAGTCATTATTGAAGTGGGTGAACTTATTCTGTCATACTTTGGATACAATCCCTATGAATTGGTACCTGGAATCAGAGCTCTGCCATGGCACCAAAGAGTGGGATATATTAATGGAAGGATTATTAATGACCTTCAGTTTTGAAGACGGGTTCAAATGCATTGATGAAGCTTTGCAGGCGGTTAAGGCAACGATCTTCAGAATTCCACAAGATCCTTTGGAATTGGTTCAGCTGGATTGGAGCACCTAGCTATGCCATGCGCTTGAATGATATAATGTGACCGCTGAGGGGGAGGATGAAGATCTAAGAAATATCAATATTCCAGAGGTAGAAGGCCATTGCAAGGTCGAAGGTCCACAAATATAGAACCCAAACATCACCACGCCTTTGAAAACCAAGCAAGTAAACATTAGTACTGAAGCAAAGCCAAAATTTGCGAAGATCAAGGACTACTGGGATGATGCCATAGTGGATAAAGTTGCTGAGTTACTCCACAAGTACCAGGATATTTTTCCTACCAAGTTTTCGGACCTGAAAGACATTATAGGTGACTTGGGTGTGATAAAAATCACTTTGAAACCATACGTAAAGCCTATTAAGAAGAGGTCGTATCGCCTTAATCCCAAATACAAGGAAAAGGTTCACTTGGAGTTGGATAAGATGTTAGAAGTAGGCATAATCGAACCTGTGGAAGAATCTGATTAGGTGAGCCCGATGGTGGTTCAAGAAAAGAAACAAAAGGGAAAAATAAGGATTTGCGTAGATCTAAGGAAGGTTAATGATGCCTACGTCCATGATCCTTTTTCGACACCGTTTAATGATATGGTATTGGACAAAGTTGGAAGGCTAGGAGCACCTATACCCATCATGGACATGGTCATCCACAAGATCACACATCTGCCGCATGAGGGCTTGAATATGTCCAAGGAGTTTGGCAGAAAGCCAGGAGAAAAAGATTTGGCAGATAAGATGAAAAAGGAGTTTGCACTTGTGAAAAATCCATACGGCTATTCTATCACGTCTATCAAAGATCCTGTGGTGCAGAATGCCACCCAAATACTGGCTGGAAAGGTAATGAGGAAGTGCCACGCGGATAAGGTCCTGACGCCTATGGTATCGTTAGCTGTGCAATGCATGAAGGGTGTGTAGTTTAACTGGTAAAGGTACCTATGCAACGAATTCCTTGCGAATTTCCGTGAGGTCCAGGATGAGACCAAGACCTTCCACTATGCGTGGCTGCTGTTCTCCATCATGCTGGTCACATGGGAGATGTTGGAGGACATCTAGTTTCCTATGTTGAAGGAAGGATTGCTGGAGGCTGCGCAGTTTTCCTCCTTATGGGCCATGAAGGACCCCACGCAGGTCACTAAGACAAAGATATTCTGGGTGTTGACGAAATCCAGCCTCCACATGGCCATCAAGCAGTGCCCAAGGTTCTCCCCAACCTTGTATGAGCAGATGTCAGCATATGCCACATTTAAACATGACTTCCACCGCATCTACAATTAGGCACGTAAGGACGCACAACAGAAATGGTACGATTTACCATACTAGGTCACAGATCATGATATTTAGGAGGTGATCAAGCACTGGCCGACAGAATGCTACACCCCATCAGATTTGGATGCCAGAACCAATAAGGGTGCAAGCAACTCGACTGAAAATAAGAGGAAGGATGTAACAAAGTAGGCTATGCAAAATTTGGTCACGCAACGGAAAAAGGAAGCTTCAGAAAAGGCTCAGATGGAGAAGGAGCGCGCTGCAAAGGAGAAGGCCGAGCAAGAGCAGTGCGAATCACAGAGAAGCGGTAAGTCCCCTTCGCCTGCCATAGAGGAGGAAGAACAATTTGAATAGGGAGGCGAAGGAGATGAGGGGTAGAGCGCCCCATTTTGGCTATGGAAGCACGGACAACAATAGAAGGATTTTCCCCACAAGAAGAAGAAGTCAGACAAAATGCAGGTTGATCCCATGACCTTGATGGAGGGAGATCTTGATGAGATCAGCGAAAAAGTCCGGGATGCTACAACTGAACTGCTGCAAGAGTTCGAGCAACAGTACATGCAGAAGTTGGGGAGAATCTAGAAGGATCTGTGTGAGCTGTAGATCCAAAGTAGCATGATACATGTGGCCGCATGTCAAGCGAGCGCAACGCAAATGAACCTGGCACTGGGGACAAGTCAGGATACAGAATTGGTAAGGACAATGGACCTTCAAATAGTTTCTCTACCAGAAGAGTCCCTGCATGTAGAGTTGGTTGATGACAAATTCATCTTAAGTACCCTTAAGAATATAAGACTAAACATTGCAGCACTCCCCAATGAGATTCTTCATGCGCTACAGGAAGGAGTAATGGAGGAATTGAGAGCTCGAGAGAAACACACTCTTAATTTGATCAAAGAATACCAGGTGAACAATGAAAAATGTTCACCGAGAAAACACAAACTTTAAAAGAAAAGGATACTATCCAGGCACAAAGTTCCAGGCTAGAGGCCGCAGTTGCAGAGTCGTGCAGAATAGTGCCAGAACTGCACATTCCAGAGGATGCACAACTAGAAGCCAAGATTTAGAAATTATCTGCAGGAGTGCACAAGGCCAAGGCGAAAGTTGGGTGAGTTCAATTCGAACTCAATATGAAGATCACAAAGCTACAACTCAAACTACATCCTACGACTCCCCCCGAAGTTAGAGAGCAGCACGGAGTTGCCATCAAGGAAGGGATGACCAGTTTAGATTTCGCAATCGCTGACTGCACGACCTTGTTTGAACAAGAGATGGAGTTGGTAACAACTCTACAAGGAAGACCCAAACCTGCAAACCTTGAATAAAAAGATTCACGAACTCCAAAAGCAGTACGATGAGGTTAGGGCGACCAATTTCTACAGCGCAGCGCCTTGCCAAGTTGAAGGAGGTGAAGCAGCTCCTCGCACAGGTAGAAGCAAATCAAAAGAAGGATGCCGTGGTTAAGGCCAGGTTGGGACCTTGGTTAGAGGAATATTACTAGGTCTCAACCAACATTCAAGAGAATCTGACGGGTTTGCAAAAAACACAACAAAAGATAGTGTTGGCCACGAAAGGACCTGCTACAGAACAACTTGTAGAAGAGGTTAAGCAGGAAGCTAGGCATGGTTCTGCCAAGGTTGTAGTTGTGAAGGTGGAGTTGGGGGATCTTCGCAGCAAGATCACCGTGCCAGCTGAGTGACTCGAGGGAAAGTCACAACCTTTGTGTTGGGGGCCTGTTGGGATGGGGTCCCCTAGGTTAGTTTTGGGGTTAAAAATCCAAGTTTTGATGTAAATTTTGATGAAAAGATGTAAAGTCTCCGCAATTTGTGGATGCGGAGCACGTAGATAGTTAGAAGTCAAAATGGGTTTTAACTCCTTGGTTATGTAAAGTTGAGTCAGTTTTGATATTATGAAATCACTTATTTGAAACTAATTTCAAGACCATTCACAAACACTAACTTCCACGGAGTAAATATCCAAAATCATAGCAATAAAGAATCTAATTTTTTACTAGATGTACCTTGTAATGTATTATCTATTTACTCAAAATTTCATGTTCTGAAACATCCCAAAAAAAGTGTACCGAAAATTCCAATATGACTTGTTTGAAGAGACAAAACCATAGGATTATAGCTCTGATACCAAATGTTATGAACCATGCACCTTAAAAATTATAAGAAACCAATCATTACATTGTGCTTTGATGGGGAAACCTCCTTTTACAATTAATATGATGTATAAGACAAGATTTGATAATCCTAAGACTAGGTCTCTGAGTATATATACATAGGAGACAAAGGGTACAATTACAATAAAATGGTATAATAAAAGGTTCTAGCTGACATAGAAATATATAATAGAGATGTAATGACTCAATATCTAGGGCTTAATAAGGGGTTTTAGGGTTAACATGTGGTGTATATTGGGCTTAGTAATAGTATTAGTGACTTTAATCCTACTTCCAAGCTAAGGTGGTGAGGGTGGGTTAGGCCTAAACCTAGGAGTGGGTAGCCCTTTCAATGGGTTTTTCCTAGTGGTTTCTTGATCATAATTAGAGAGAATACCAACCCTCCAAAATTCACAATGTCAAAATAATTGTCATGGAGACCTAGAATGAACTTAACCAATAATTTTTCAAGAAAATACATGGGAAACTCCCTATTATTCTAAGGAGTTTAATCAAATACCATAAATAATCAATCTGTCGATTGGTCTTTCCAAGGAAGGAATGTGCACCAATCCATGCAAATATACCTCTTCTTTAGATAAAGTAGTTGGTTGGTTATAGGTTCAATGAGCAACTAAATAATCATTACTTTGGTTATATGCAAGTTTTTTTCCTTTTTCATACTAATTCCATTTCATTAGTATCTCTCATATTTTCCCTATATTTGGATATATTAAATATTTTTCCACAATTATGGCTAATGGAAAATACAATGGTGTCAAGTGAAATTGGATGATGAAATATGGCATGGTTCTCTTAGGTTCCTAAGCTCCCTAATTAAGCTTTTATGTTCATCTAGACACTGATTAATTTAAGTGTATAGGTTTCATGGAGGGTTAGGGTATGTAATCTGAAATGGGCCGTTATATAACTTTTCATCTGTCTTGGTACTTTTGGTGTAGAAATATTGGAGAAATTGGCTTGTAGGGTTGATTTTAGTGGTAGTTCATAGTTTTAAAATTTGGGGTCTAGAACCTTCATAAGTAATTTTGAGGCATCAAATGAAGCTTTTTGGAGTGAAAACCTTGCAAGTACAAATGTAGCTCCTCAATACTATTTCACACACAACCCTTTCTAGTGGTGTGAAAATCACCTCAATTAGAGCTTGTATGTGGAAGTTATGTGTCCTACAAGTTGGAATACCTTATTGACCACCATGGTACAAGTGGATGCTACATCAATCCCATTACTCACACATGTAGGGTTTCCATGTGTGAATTTTCCAAAATATTCTAGAAGGTGCAAAAATATCATTAATTAAGGGTCAAGGCATGAAAAACCCTTAACTTAATAGCTAACAATCTATGTTAAATATTGGGCTATCAAGAGGAGAAAGGGTTCCATTAGTTAGCACTGTACTTGTTCCATAGTTGAGAAAATGATCTAGGAGTGGGATTTGAGAGCATAATAGAGGAGAAAGTATATTATGTAGAAACCATTCAGCCCATATTGTCATAGACAAATCTATACTAGGTACTCCTTTCTTTGTATTTGCATATTATAGTTGAAGAAAAGAGAGCAAAGGATAAGCCTAACCTTCCAAATAAGTTTTTTCTCATTGTTGGAGAGGTAAATCCCCTCTACGGATAGAGGCGATCCCTACTAGCCCAGAACGGGTCTAGCAACAATCAATCAATGCTACCGTGCAAGTTCCTAATTGCAAATAAAAGAGAGGCAAAGAACACCTACTTGGATTCCAACGCTATTGTTTGATGAAGAGATGCCACTCTCGCTCCTTCGCTCTGGCCGGTCACGATCCTCCACGATCTCCGTGAATAGATACCTGCACATACGAAGAGAAAGACAAACACAAGCGTGAAATCTAATAAAAGCAATTATACATCAGTCAGAAAGGATGTAATTCACATTAACCATTATAAAGAAAAATGAGAATGGAACCATAACAGTAGTCATCTATTATTAAATCAATAACAGAGAAAGGTACAACCAAAGTTCTGACGCCGAGTCCTTCTCTAAAGGGTCCAGCCAGCAAGTCTCTTAAGCATTCACCCTTGGAGGTAGATTCTCCCAACACAAAAGCTCTCTCTCACACAAGCAATACTCACAACCTTCCTTAAGCTTCCTCTAGCAAAACCACACTTGTCACACCAACTACCTACTAGCAGCAGCAATCCAAGCACTATGAATCCCACACTATCCAAACTACAAAAAAAACTAGCTGCTCATGGCAATGGTGGAGGTTTAAATAGGAGGAGTCTCCATGAATGGTGGGAGGATGAGCTTATCTCCAAGGAAGGTGGCTCAAATGACGAACAGACATGCCATAGAAAGGAGGGCGACATTTACAAGGCCAACAACCAGGTCTAGAGTCATCTGGAAGGCCGGCTGTTAGAACAAACTCGCCCAAACTGGATCAGCGCGGGTCCATAACTGCACTGGAGCGCTGACATCGCAGCTGAATAACAAAGAAGGTCATGTCAGCGTGATCAGATATGAATAACAAATGCGCTGGCTCATGAAATTTGATCAGCGCGGAAAACACGTGTGCTTCCGCGCTGACAGCGCATTCGGTCTGTTATGGAGCGCCCATCAGCGCGGTTATTTGGCCAAAAGTCGCGCTGATAGCAAAAACTTTGGCAAAGTGGGTCATTTGGCCAGTTTAGAGAGCATGAGCATGGTGCATTTGATTTCATGACACAGTAGGGAGACTGACAGGGAGACAGTGACAAATTACTGCGTAACACTCATTATGGGTTTCCCAAACTACATCTAGTATTCATTTTTGTGGATGGTGTATACATTATTTTGTTCTTTCATTTTTGCATTTTATTTATTTTTATAAATCTAACAATTATGCTAGTAATAATCAATCTAGATTTTAAGGAAAAAAATTCATAAGGGTCTCGAAGAATGGAAAAGGGTCGATCAAGATTCAAGGAATTTTGGAAGAAGATGGAGAGTGATAGGGTTCTGACAATCAGTTGTGAGGGAAACTACACTGCAATCTAGATTCCAAAAACTTTTGATGCGCAAGATGCCTCATGGTAATGGGAGATCGTGCTCCTTTGCACGTATGGCCCCTGTCATGGGATTTTCGTTGACTTCTGACTAGTTCAAACTTACTCTATGACAAAGGCCATTGAAGATAGATATGACATGGACACATCGAGTTTGGTCTCTTTCTGGAGCCAATTTTTTCCTGTGACATGGCACCAATGCACACATACATGCCCCATATGGGGTTTCGAAGTTGACCTTCCTGATTTGATGCAATTGAGGAGGAAGCGACCGATAGATCGAAGATTTGGGCTCTTATTTCTTGTTTTATTTTTATTTTTTGTTAAATACTTTGTTGGGCATTCATGACAGATCATGGTGTATAATTTGTCCACGAATGTAGATACAGTAAGCCAGATAAGCTCTATCTCAAGGGTGATGGAGTTGGTAGGGGGTCCATCCTTTGTGCCAAAATGGATTTTTGACCCACAGAGAGCACCATCCCGCCTTTTGGGAAGTGTCCTGGCCGTGTCTGCAGATTCAATGCAGTATAAAAATTTCCAGGTATTTATAAGTAACATAAGTGGGAAGTAATGCTCCATTTGGACTAGTAGCTCTACTTCTGTCACTCTTTCAAAGTAAACCATTGAGAAAAAATGGGGTATCCTGCATTTTTTCATAGTCTGCAATCTAAAGGGAAGGTGCTCAATGATTCTTCTAAAATACAAGACTATAATATCAAAAGGAACACAACTATAATCTTGAACACAATGCTGAGAGGAGGTACTAAAAGAGCTAGGGCCTTAGGCCCCAAGAATTCAAATGGAAATTCTACCTACTTCAAATATGTTGTGAAAGGAAATCCTTCCTTCCCAACAGAATACATACAAAACATTCTAGGCCCCTACATTATTGATTAAATGGAGCATTCTTTGGCCATGGAAGTTGAGTTTTTGCAAGTGAACACTCTTTTCTCAACGCTACAATCCAAGGTGCATGTTGATTTAATGGTTTTTGGCCCAAACCAAAATCCTTACACCAATGGATATTTTCTAATTGTACTCCAAATTGTGACTTCTAACTATGTTCCAAGGGTTTTTTTTATTATACAATTTGATACACTAAAGGACCTAGATTTTGCGCTAAATGAAGGGCCATGCTTTTGGAGTAAAATAGGACTCTTTATCACCCTATGGTTTCCAGAATTTGATGCGACAAATATGGTAGTCATAACACTACTGCTTTGGGTAAGGATCCCAAATCTTCCTCTTCCTTTTTGACACCCTCAGGTCCAAGAAGTTATTGGTAATATATTGGGAGAATTAAAGAAGAGGGATATGAAAAGAATAGAGAAAAGCATTTTTACTTTTCGAGAATTTGTGTGGAGATAGATCTCAACAAAGGATGGAAAAATCACATCATAAAAACATTCAATACACGAAATTTCTACACTGTGAGAATATGATATTTTGATGTCTTCTTAATTCCAAACAAGACATTTGCATAATGCTTTCCCATAGGTTAAAAGGAATTCAAAAAAGAAAATAGTGCCAAAGACAAAGGGATGGCAGTTTACATACCCTCATCTCTCTGAAGAAGAAGAAGAAGAAGAAGAAGAAGAAGACACAAAGAAGATTGAGGCACCTAGGAAAAGAATGAAAATACTACTCACTTTTAGAGTGGAACAATTTCAACAGCTATCCAGGAGTCAAAATTACAGAAAAATTTGGTACACATGGAGGATGGCACAGTGGGCACAAAGTGTTTCCATGTATCATAAAGCTCTGATTCGAACAAAGAGCGTCCTCCTTAGACAACCAAGAATAATATGGCTCTGGTTCTAATGGATCCATAAGATGGGAAATGACAAGAAGTTAAGAAAAAAACATGAAAGAAGGGGAATATTAGTGACTTCTACATCTCTTGATCTTCTCCTTTGTCTTGTATTACTATTTTTCTCTTTTTCGTTTTTTGCTCCTCTACAAGGCCATTTTGGCCGCTACCTTACGAATGCTTATAATCATATGTAAATGTAGTTTTGTTTTTTCTATGGTCACCACATATGGATATGGGTAGATCCTAGTGAATGCACATATTTAATATGTATATGCAAAATGATTTCTCTATCAAATATGAATGGAAAGATGGTTTTCTTTTCATAGGGAAAAAATGATTTACATAAACTAAAGTTTCGGAATATTACAAAATTTGTTGTTATGAATTGTTCTAATTAAATTTAAATTTGCCTCAAATTCCATAGTAGTGAAACAATAGCTACAATTAAACAGTAACAAAATATTTTTAAGAACATATCAATGACTAACTTAAAAAAAAATATAAAAATGTTATTGCAAATCAAAATGAGATATTTACTTGGAAAAAGGTCCATTCTCAATGATCTCAATGCCCCTTCTACCTTTTCTCACAGAAATGAGGTGATTTAACAAAAGTGCACTTATACTGTGGTAAGGAAAATAATGTGACATCACCACATGGAAAAGAAATACAAAATAACTATTATTATTATTATTATTTTAAATACACTTAGAGTGACATGTATACATTCATGTGCACTTGGAAATGTGTACACATTATAATATTTTCATTATTTTATTAAATGATATTTTAAATAAAAATATGTTGCTAAAATGTGTGTTCCTAAAAAATAATAAATATACATTCGTGTTGTAATGAAAAAATGAAACAACTTTATGTGCCCACGCTATGAAAAAAATTGACCCGAAGAAGTAAATGCTTGATATTTTTTGAAATATATGATAATGGTATGAAAAAACATGTTATACCCTAGAAATTTACTTGACTATGAAGAAATAAATATTTGCTAATTTTTGAAATTTATTACGATTATATGAAAATATATGTTGTGTTCAATTGTAGTTTGTGTAGAAGAATCTGTGTAGGTTAACCCGATAATGCAATATAAATCAAAGCAGAATACTATAACCTACTTCTACTATCAATTTGCGGAAGCTTAAAGATCGAGTTGAACAATATAACCAGAAGAAGAAGAATCAATGGCACAATACACATGAAAATACATTGGGGAAAGCCTCAACTAAAAACCCCACACTATTGTATTATCATACATGGTGGAAATATATAGGAATAATACAAAGCTTTAGCTCTCACAGCTAGCCAACTCTCAGTACAATCCTCACAAATGCTCACATGCAATCTTGGCTTCTCTCCAACCTTCCTCTCTGCCCTCCAAGCTCCTATTTCCTTGCGTTGTTCCTTATGGATGATCTTCTCTTACCAAGTGGAAAACATCCTTCAAAACTGCGCAATCCTCAAGGATAAATCCTTGACTGCATGCATGAGTTTTCTCCATGAGAAAACACATGCAACTGATAGTACAATGTCCTTGAACATTAATCTCAACTAGGTCTTTCTCATAATAGACATGCATGAGTTTCTGATGAGGGAATCTTCAGTTAACTAGAGTAGCACTAGTTGAGTGCATTAATGCATCAACTGACTGTTAACTCACTATTAGTTCCTCAAACAGTTTGGAACTAATTTAACTGGACTTAACTCAGTAAACTGAGTTAACTAATTACAACTCAAATATAACTCAATCTTATCTCCTTAATTTAAGGGATAACTCTTGCATGACTTCAGAAAGACTTCTAACTTGAATTTCTCCAACTAATTAATTTAAAATAAATAAATTAATTATTTCCAAGTATCTATTAAGACTAAATTTGATTTTAATTCACAATTTAATTCAAGGACAAATTAAATTGGAATATTCTTGTTGCCATATTTCAACACTCCCTCTCAACAAGAAAGGGATTATCTGCCACCCCGATCCTGTCTCTATGGAACTTGAATTTACACTTTGACAATGCCTTTGTTAAAATGTCAACATCTTGCTCCTCTGTCGAAATATACTGCAGTAACATGATCCTCCTCGCTACACACTCTCTGAGATGATGATACCGGATGTTGATGTGCTTGGACCTATCACGAAATACTGGATTCTCAGAGAGTTAGATACAACTCTGATTACCACAATAGATCATAGTTGGATCCATCCTTTGATCAAACAAACCAACTAGGATTTTCTGCATCCAGATGGCCTCACATGCTGCCTGACTTGCAACCATGTATTCTGCCTCTACTGAGTTGAGTGTAACCGAACTTTGTTTCCTACTGTACCAAGAAATTGTCGCTGACCCAAGGTTGAAAATCCCTCCTCATGTTCTCTTCCGATCTGATGGACTCCCTGCCCAATCTGCATTAGTGAAGCCCTGTAGCTTCACTCCCTCTGTTCATCTGTACCATAATCCATACTGAGATGTGCCTCTGAGGTATCTCAATACATGCTTTGCCACCTTCCAAAACATCTTGGTAGGTTGAACCATCGCTTGACTCAGTTGGTTCACTGCATAGCACAAATCTAGTCGTGTGTTCACTAAGTACATCAGTGAACCCACAAGCTGCCTGTACACAGTAGCCTCTACCACTTCTCTTGAAGTAGAAACCTCCTTCCTCCAGTTACCTGCTAGAGGAGTCTGCATGGGCTTGCACTTCTCCATGTGGAATCTCCTGAGTATCTCATTGGCATACTTGCCCTGAGACACAAACAACTCCCCATCCTTCTGCCACACTTCCATGCCAAGGAAATAATGCATGAGACCCATGTATTTCATCTCGAATTCTGTTGCAGGGTCCTCCTTGCAAGACACGATCAACTGATCATCACTAGTCAATATGAGATCATCAAAATAAATTACGATGATCAAGAACTTACCTTTCACCACGATGTGGTACAGGTTCGCATCCGCTTCACTCTTTGTGAAGCCCAACCCAGTGAAGTAGTTGTCTATCCTGGTGTACCAAGCACGAGGTGCTTGCTTCATCTCGTGCAACGCTCTCTTGAGTTGGAACACATGCGACTCACGATCGAAGCTCTCAAAACCTTCTAGTTGCTCTATGTACACCTCTTCCTCAATCTGGCCATTGAGGAATATAGTCTTCACATCCATATGATGGATCTTCCAACCCATCTATGCTGATAGTGCCAACATAAATATGATAGATGAGTACCTTGCGATAGGAGAAAAAGTCTCATCATATTCAATCTGCTCGACTTGTGAAAAGCCACGGGCAAGAAACCTTGCCTTACTTTTATCCACACTACCATCAGCAACTTGCTTTACTTTGTAAAGCCAACTGGAACTCACAACTGACTTGTTCTTCGGTCTCGGAACCACGTCCCAAACACTGTTACAAACTATGGAGTCATACTCCTCCACCATAGCATCAACCCAAATCGACTGCTGCACTTCTTCCTCAAAGGAAGATGGCTTGGTCTCAACACATTCCCCAACAAGGGCCATGTATCCAGTGTACCTCTCAGGTGACCTCCTCTGTCTGCGCTGAGAAGATGGTGCTCCCAAATTCTCTCTCGCATCCTCCAACAAGCTGTCGGCTTCTCTTGTGTGCTTCCGTCCATCTTTGGAAGACTCTACTTGAGTAGATGTATCCACTCCTGGAACCTCTGCATGAGGCTGCTCCGCATCAGTCTGAGGTTCCTCCTGCTTAGGAACCAATAGTTCCTCCATAGCCTATAGTTGGAGCTCCCTCTCAAGGGAAACTCACATGGCCTTCTACTCATCAAACTTGAGATCTCTGCAAACCACTGTCCTCCGACTAGTAGGGAAGTACACCCAATAGTTGTGAGGTGTACCAGTGTACCCCATAAATATCCCCAACTCTGCTATCGGCTCAAGCTTCTTCCATGCATCCTTTGTCACATGGCAATATATCGATGAGCCAAATATCCTGAAGTGACCCACATCTGGTCTCTTATCGGAGAAAGCTTCCTCTGGTGTCTTCATCCCAAGTATGCGATGTGGGCTTCTATTATGCAAATAGACTGTTGTGTTGCATGCCTCAGCCCACAAGTGAAGTGGTAGGCCTTGGTCATGCAGCATTGCCCATGATGCCCCTACAATAGTTCTGTTCTTCCTCTCAGCCACCCCATTCTGCTGTGGGTTATGAGGTGCTGTCAACTCTCGTTTAATTCCTTCTGCTACACAAAAGTCCTTAAACTCTTGAGAGACATATTCTCCACTGTTGTCGCTTCTCAAGGCCTTGATCTTCTTCCCTGACTCTTTCTCGACCAAAGCTTTGAACTCACAAAACTTTGTGAAGTTTGGTCCTTCTTTTACATGAAATAAATCCAACATTTATGAGAATAGTCATCAATGAAAATTACATAATACCTTTGCTTCGCTATGGATGCCATCGAGAATGGTCCACACAAATCAGTATGAACTTTCTCTAAGATAGCCTCTGCTTGACTGTCTCAATCATGAAAGGAAGACTTGGTGTACTTTCCCAAGGTACAACCTTTGCATGTGTCAACTTGCTCAAGTTTACCTTTGGGAAGTCCTGTAGATATCTGTTGCATTATTTTCAAAGCCCCATGATGCAAATGGCCCAGCCATCTGTGCCACAACTCGCCAATGTCTTGGCTTTGCACCAATTATGCTTTCGTACTTAATGTTGCACAATCATCTGCCTCTAGTTTATAGAGATTCTTCACCCGAATCCCTATCCTCTTGGTCTAACCCGTGGCTATGTGTCTTAGAACGCCTTTCCTTTACTGAGGACAACATCGTAGCCTATTTCCTCCAACATCGTGATCGATACCAAGTTCTTCTTCAGTCTAGGCACATACATCACAACTATCAAGGTGAGAGGAGCTCTATGCTCCCTTTGAAAAGAAACCGTGCCCACTCCCAAAACATTATATCTTTTGTCATCACATTTCTCTATGTGCATCTTGAGGTCTTTCTCCTCCAAGGCACTGAATAAATTTTTATCACCGGTCATGTGGAATGAGGCTCCACTGTCAAGATACCAGACACAACCCATCATCGATGACAACATGCATGCGATGAGGGTACAATCCATTTCGAACTGAGAGGCTAATGCCTCACCTTCACATTAGTCGCATAATGTCCCATCTTGTGACAATTAAAGCATCTTACTTTAGACATGTCATCCTTCTTCCCTCCATGAAAAGAATTCGGTTTGAAATGGGAAGCCTCCCCTTCCCTTTCCTTGCCTTACTTGCTAAGGTCATATTTTCTTCATCATCATTCTTGGATGAAGAACCATCTCGTGTGCTCCTCTTGATCTCCTCCTACATAAGATTTGACCACAGTCATTCCCAATCTGGCAGTTTCTCCCTTCCATTCACAGAGTCCTAGTAGCTATTCCAACTCTTTGGAAGGCCAAGGAGAGCGAGGCTCACCATATCATCATCGACAATAATTATTCCCACACTGCCAAGCTCATCTCTGCAGGTGGTGAAATTGTTCAGATATGTGGAAATAGTATCGCCCTTCTCCATCTTGATTCTTCGAAGCTTATCCTTAAGCGCCAATTTCCTCTGGTCGCTATTGTTCTGGTAGAGGTCCTTCAATGTCTTTCACATTGAAAATGGAGTATTCTTCCCATGGAGACTCAAGACAATATGGTCTTGAACTCCTTCAAGGATGATCCATCTTACCTTCGCCACACACTTCTTCCACTCAGCCAACTTTGTGCATTAGTTGAAACTGGCTTTGGGATTTCTTGATCAATGAATTCCTTCAAGCCATTGTCTTCTAATAAAGCCTCCATTCTATCTTTCCATGCTATGTAATTCGAGCTACCTTCCAAGGCATACTCAAGTCTCAAGCCATAGAAGGCCATTGGCCAACTTTGAAGTATGATATGAATTCGATTTTCACCTGCAACCCCGAACCTCAAACTTTGAATTCTCTTGTTAGTGTACTGTTCACAGCTCTGATACCATGTAGAAATTTCTACAAACCTGGCTCTGATACCATGTAGAAGAATCTGTGTAGGTTAACCCGATATTGCAATATAAATCAAAGCAGAATACTATAACCTACTTCTACTATCAATTTGCGGAAGCTTAAAGATCGAGTTGAACAATATAACCAGAAGAAGAAGAATCAATGGCACAATACACATGAAAATACATTGGGGAAAGCCTCAACTAAAAACCCCACACTATTTTATTATCATACATGGTGGAAATATATAGGAATAATACAAAGCTTTAGCTCTCACAGCTAGCCAGCTCTCAGTACAATCCTCACAAATGCTTACATGCAATCTTGGCTTCTCTCCAGCCTTCCTCTCTGCCCTCCAAGCTCCTATTTCCTTGCGTTGTTCCTTGTGGATGATCTTCTCTTACCAAGTGGAAAACGTCCTTCAAAAATGCGCAATCCTCAAGGATAAATCCTTGACTGCATGCATGAGTTTTCTCCATGAGAAAACACATGCAACTGATAGTACAATGTCCTTGAACATTAATCTCAACTGGGTCTTTCTCAGAATAGACATGCATGAGTTTCTGATGAGAGAATCTTTAGTTAACTAGAGTAGCACTAGTTGAATGCATTAATGCATCAATTCACTATTAACTCATTATTAGTTCCTCAAACAGTTTGGAACTAATTTAACTAGACTTAACTCAGTAAACTGAGTTAACCAATTACAACTCAAATATAACTCAATCTTATCTCCTTAATTTAAGGGATAACTCTTACATGACTTCAGAAATACTTCTAACTTGAATTTATCCAACTAATTAATTTAAAATAAATTAATTAATTATTTCCAAGTAGCTGTTAAGACTAAATTCGATTTTAATTCACAATTTAATTCAAGGACAAATTAAATTGGAATATTCTTGTTGCCGTATTTCAACAGTTTGACTTAAATATGGATATAAACAATTAAATAAATGACTAGAAGCATCTGAATCTCTCCATGTTAAAATAATTTTATACAACCTCATTTTAATATGTCATGCAATCTCATTCTCACATCCATGTGACCAATGGTGCTTAATCACAGTGACTTGGTTAGTCATCCATGCCAAAATTATGATTGCTCACTCAAACATGAATTGATGTCATGGATTATAATTTATTGATATGGAAAGCCCGATTATAATTGTGGTGTTGTTTAAAATCACATTCTAATGTCATGTGCCTTTTACATTGTAAAAATATCTTTCTATTACAAAGAAGTGTTACTTCTTACTGACATAAAGATCAAAGGTTAATAGATGCTTTCATATATATATATATATATATATTTTTTAAATTTAAAAATAAATAAATAAATAAATAACCCTTTCATATATTTTGATAAAAAAAGTTATTACTATAGATGTGTTTAATCATATTGATGCTCCATCCATATATATATATAAAATAATAATAAACTTAATAAATATCTGTATGTAGTATAGACATTTATTTCATCAATTTAAAACTTTTATCTAATAAACTTTTAAAACATTTTTAATATAAATATTAAAATAACATGTATATATTAAAATTACATGTACATGTTATTTTTATTTTGCCCAAGTTTATTACTCTCTTAAATTCTACACAACCTCATTCTAAAAGTATTCTTCAAATTGCTCTTTATGAAAAGCTGAACAAGGACAACTCTTCGACTTCGTCAGGGGTTTAGTAATTTCTCGTTGGTTGTTAATTTAGTGAATTTTATATTTTTTTAATTATTACTTTTGATAGAGTGTAATTATTTTATAAAGTTTTTATAAATTTGATTATTTTATATTTTATAATGTTTTTTATAAATTTGATTGTTTTATTTTAAATTTTTAAATATATAGTTAATTTAATATATTTAAAAATTTAATATATATATATATATATAAATTTATGTATTAAAAATTTTAAAGTGTAACTTTGTGACATAAAAGCCGAAGAATAATACTTCATACTTTTAATCATTTCTAGTTTAGGGATGGCAAAAGAGAATGCACTTCATGTTCTGCATGTCGGTAAAAGCTTTTACCAAATACTTTATTTCCTCCTCAACATGTTTTGTATTTGATATCCTTAATGCCTTTGTAAAGAGAGTATTGAGCATCCCATCTTTTATCCTTAATGCCATTATAAAATTTTTATAAAGGTATTTAGCACCCCATCTTTTGTGTGAAATGATAGTGTGACTTTCTATATTATATAAATTATATAATTTAAATTTACAACTTCAACACATTTATAAAATAATTAAATTACATTTTATATTTTATTTTTTAATCAAATAATTCTGAAATTTTAATTGATAATTTATTAATGCTTATAATAGATTAATAAAAATAAAGTGTAACTTTTTGAATGGCAACTTTGTGACACAAAAGCCGAAGAATAATACTTCATACTTTTAATCATTTCTAGTTCAGGGATGGCAACAGAGAATGCACTTCATGTCCTGCATGTCGGTAAAAGCTTTTACCAAATACTTTATTTCCTCCTCAACATGCTCCATATCTGATATCCTTAATGCCTTTGTAAAGAGAGTATTGAGCATCCCATCTTTTATCCTTAATGCCGTTATAAAATTTTTATAAGGGTATTTAGCACCCCATCTGTTAGGACCTGCGGTCCGTGCAATGGGCAGGGCGACTCCAACGTGCGAAGGACCTGCGAAATATGAAACGAAACGAACCTTGGACGAGTTTATAAGGTGTTGGGCTAGTGATGAGTGGGCAGTCCCACGAGTTGGGCGGGCCGACCTACCTCATGGGCGAGAGTTCACATTATGAACGAGTCGGCTGGGCATTTGGTGTGGGTTGGCTGGGTGACACAACCCGCCACCCGCCCGTATATATTGGAGGGCGTTTGGAGGAAAACGACCATCATTCGTTCAACACGAGTTTGAACAAGGAGTTCTGCAGTGTGTGGATGAGCCTGCATGATGGGCATAACTTGGGTGTAAAACTCATTCAAGAAATTCATTCGAGAAGTTGTTCGAGAAATTCGTTCGAGAATTCGTTCGAGGAAGTCGTTCGAGAAAGTCGTTCGAGAATTCGTTCGAGAAGTCGTTTGAGAAAGTTGTTCGAGAGGTCGTTCAAGAAAGTCGTTCAGAAAAGTCCTTCAGGCAGAACTCAGGTGAGGTCGTTCGGGCGATTCGGGCGGGGTCGTGCGGCGACCCGGGTGAGGTCATTCGAGTGACTCGGGGTGAAGTTGTGTGGCAACCCAGGTGAGGTCGTTCGGGCGAACCGGGTGAGGTCGTGTGGCGACCCAGGTGAAGTCATGTGACGACTCGAGTGAACGAGTTGGTGAATGGGTGAACGGGTGGATGTGCGGATGGGCGGCCGAGCGAGGGCACGCCGTGCACGCCAAAACAAAGAATTGTGCAGACGGGTGACCGGGTGAGGGCATGCCGTGCACGACGAAACAATGGAAACAGTGAAGTGTTGAGATTGTGAACGGAAGTGTGACTCGTGCGGAGGCGCCCGTGTGTGGCAACTTGGTTATGACGAGGCGCGCCCAAATTGGGCAAACAACACGATCGTGTGACGAGGTGAACGAAGGGTTGGTGAGTTGTGCGGTGACCGTGTGGAGGCGTCGACAAGCTAGGCAACCGAGTTTGCCGAAGTTGGAGAATTGGTTAAGTGTAAATTTGGTGATTTCCAAGATTTAACTTGTACTTGTAAAAGAAGATTATATATATTGATTCAGGCAGACTCATATTGTAGGGAGTTACCCCTCCCTTTATACTGTTGTGCATTTCTATTGTATAACACTATTTATGTGAATGTTATGGGCTTTCACTTGTATAAAGGATAAAACAAATAATACTACAAAAATAAAACTAAGTATGGAATGTTAGGCGTAGTCTACAATCATAAGTATTGGTGAAAAGAAAACGATTGGTAGTGCCGCACCTCGCTATAAGCGGTTGAAAGAGTACCGCAGGTGTAGGGGCATGACAAGTGGTATCAGAGCTGGTCCAAGTTTTGCAGAAAACTTGGTGAACTGAATCAAGGAGCCGATTCTACGAAGACCAAAGACTTGGTAGGGAGCTCAAGTTTTGCAGGTGACAGGTGGAATATCAGGGTGATTCAGGTGAATGGTGAAACAGGTTTAGCAAAGGTGAAGCTTAGTGCTTGGACCAAGCTGAACAACAAGGCATGGCAGGTTTGGAAGAATGCGAAGGGAAGCTCTTGCTTACCTTATACAGGTTGAAGTAGATGAAAGAAGAGAACCCCCGGATTCGAAAGGAACTTGAAGTCTTGGAAAAGAATGTTGAAAAAGAACTTCTTCAACTTGGTTGGACAATGGAGCAAGATGAAGTTGCAGATTGTGCTAACAAGGACGAGGAAGCCGTGATAGTTGAAGATGTTGCAGATGTGACAACGATGGAGGATGAACTTGAGGTTGATCAAGTTAGACCAGGATAGTGCAGTTTGCAGACATGGATGGATGAGGATACTCATATGGAGGAGCCTCATGATGATGATGTAAGTACTATTAATACTTGTGTTTTATTTGAGCATTTAGTAGATAGACTGTATGCAGGGAAGGGAAAAATCAGTTTGCCGATGCTAGGGAGGATCTTACCATGGATGTCTACGATGAGACCTTGTATGGAGAAGCAAGGATTGTTGATTGTTGTAGGACTTGTTGGGGTTGTTTGTGACTTTGTGATAGAAGGTACAAAGGCCCGTGACAAGGGAGGAACATGATGATCGTTGTGGAGGATTGGGTCATGCTTTAGCCACATGAAGAATTGGCTAAGTGCCCGGTATGACTCATGGACAGATTTAAGGGCACACACTTGGGTATGATGATGCTTGGGTGGATTTCTCATGGCCGAGACCAAGAGCAAGTCTTGGTGGAACCTTTAGTGGGGGAGCTATGATGGAAGGGACTCGTGATGATGATGATATGGTTGGGTGACCGAGTTCACTAAACTAAAGATTGCAGACTTGGATGAGGATGACCGATTGTTGTGATGGGTCTACTTGGTTGGACTACATGGGTAACTTAGTCATGGACATCAGGTTGGAGACATGGAGCATAGCAGTCTTATGCAGGGACATTATGCAGGAGCACTTGTAGAGGTGTCACTTATGGGCATCCAATGAGGAGTGCCAAGACAGGGATGTTGTGCAAGTGGATTTGATGATGTGACATGGAAATGTTTTGTTTATGAGCCGATGGAGAGGTTGTGCACTCTTGTATAACAAGGCCATGGACTTGGATGGAGTTGTGAGCAGACTATGGAGAATTCCTACCACATGGAGAGCTGAGGCATCTTGCACAGACCTTTGGGCTAAGACTTGTATGCTTGCTGAGATGTGGTTGGAGATGACTCATGGAGCTCATGATGAAATGAGGTTGTGACTTTTGGGGACTTCATATATAGTGGACTTGGAGGATCTGATGCATTGAGGAGCTCAGGTCAAAGACTTTGATGCAGGATGGGGTGCATACTTTCAAGTACATGTAAATGAATGGCTTGAAAGAGTGACTTGATGTGGAGGATCGATATGAGACACTTTGGAGTGATCGAGTTACAGTGATGATGATGCCTTGGTGGCAACACTTGGGCATGGGTTGAGCCGAGACTTAACCACTTTGACACATGGGGGTTGATTGATCTATGATCATGGGCAGCACATGGATAGATGAGACGAGCGTATACTTGTTTCTATCGCAGACTTGAGGGATGGCACATTGCAGATATGATGGAGGTTGCTTCATGGACCTGGATGTGGCACATTGAGAGTCGGGTTCGATGAGATGATCTCTTCACTTTGAGGAGATGGATGTTTTGCAGATGGATGATGTTGGGGTAGATGTGGCTGGTCTCATGCAGCAAATTAGTGCCAAGCATCATGGACAGCATGTTGCAGATGAGATGAGGACTACTTTATGGACCTGAGCATGGATTACACTTATATGGAGATGGATTCTTGATCGAGTTGAGGATGTGACAGGATGTTCTGAGAAACAACTGATGGTGGCATGAGGATGTACATTCTCATGGTTTGGGCGTGACGGTTGGATTAGCTACCCAACTAGTTCAAACATGGGGGCATGCAGTGTGCAGAGATGTGTTAGCATTATGTTGGAGTATCATGGCAGCAGTTCACACAAGGACGATACATGATGAGGTCGACACGAGATGTTGCAGGAAGCATGTAGCTTGAGATGGAAGGGCCAGCCTTCCACAATGGGGAGCAACATGTGGAGATTGCGACGAGATGGTCAATGGTCATGGATTGAGATGATTTCTGATGTATGACATACCGATGAGGTGTATACCTTGGTATGGTGATCTTGGTGATAGATGGTTGCCAGGATGAGATATTGTCGAGGACGACAATGACTTCCAGTGGGGGAGGATGTTAGGACCTGCGGTCCGTGTGACGGGCAGGGCGACTCCACCGTGTGAAGGACGTGCGAAATATGAAACAAAACGAACCTTGGACGAGTTTATAAGGTGTTGGGCGAGCGATGAGGGGGTGGTCCCACGAGTTGGGCGGGCCGACCTACCTCATGGGCGAGAGTTCACATTATGAACGAGTCGATTGGGCATTTGGTGTGGGTCGGTCGGGTGACACAACCCGCCACCCGCCCATATATTGGAGGGTGTTTGGAGGCAAACAACCATCATTTGATCAACACAAGTTTGAACAAGGAGTTTTGCAGTGCGTGGATGAGCCTGCACGACGGGCGAAACTCGGGTGTAAAACTCGTTCAAGAAAGTCGTTCGAGAAATTCGTTTGAGAATTCGTTCGAGAAAGTCGTTCGAGAAAGTCGTTCGAGAATTCGTTCGAGAAAGTTGTTTGAGAATTCATTCGAGAAAGTCGTTCGAGAGGTCATTCAGGAAAGTCGTTCAAAAAAGTCATTCGGGCAAAACTCGGGCGAGGTTGTTCAGGCGACCCGTGCGAGGTCGTGTGGCGACCTGGGTGAGGTTGTTCGAGCAACCCGGGGTGAAGTCGTGTGCCGACCTGGGTGAGGTCGTTCGGGCGAACCAGGTGAGGTCATGTGGTGACCCGGGTGAAGTCGTGTGGCGACTCGGGTGAATGAGTTGGTGAACAGGTGGACGTGCGGACGGGCGGCCAGGCGAGAGCACGCCGTGCACGCCGAAATGAAGAATCTTGCGGATGGGCGACCGGGTGAGGGCGCGCCATGCACGACGAAACGGTGGAAACAATGAAGTGTTGAGATTGTGAACGGAGGTGTGACTCATGCAGAGGCGCCCGTGTGTGGTGACTTGGTTACGATGAGGCGCGCCCAAATTGGGCAAACAACACGATCATGCGATGAGGTGAACGAAGGGTTGGTGAGTCGTGTGGCGACCGTGTGGAGGCGCCGACGAGCTGGGCAACCGAGTTTGTCGAAGTTGGAAAATTGGCTAAGTGTAAATTTGGGGATTCCCAAGATTTAACTTGTACTTGTAAAAGAAGATTATATATATTGATTCGGGCAGACTCATATTGCAGGGAGTTGCCCCTCCCTTTATACTGTTGTGCATTTCTATTGCATAATGCTGTTTATATGAATGTTATGGGCTTTCACTTGTATAAAGGATAAAAAAAAAATACTTGGTAACAAAAATAAAACTAAGTATGGAATGTTATGCGTAGTCTACAATCGTAAGTATTGGTGAAAATAAAACGATTGGTAGTGCCGCACCTCACTATAAGTGGTTGAAAGAGTACCGCAGGTGTAGGGGCGTGAGACCATCTTTTTGTGAAATGATAGTGTGACTTTCTATATTATATAAATTATATAATTTATTTACAACTTCAACACATTTATAAAATAATTAAATTACATTTTTTTTTATTTTTTTATTTTTTAATCAAATAATTTTGAAATTTTAATTGATAATTTATTAATGCTTATAATAAATTAATAAAAATAAAGTGTAACTTTTTGAATGGCAACTTTGTGACACAAAAGCCGAAGAATAATACTTCATACTTTTAATCATTTCTAGTTCAGGGATGGCAAAAGAGAATGCACTTCATGTCTTGCATGTGGGTAAAAGCTTTTACCAAATACTTTATTTCCTCCTCAACATGCTCCGTATCTGATATCCTTAATGTCTTTGTAAAGAGAGTATTGAGCATCCCATCTTTTATCCTTAATGCCATTATAAAATTTCTATAAGGATATTTAGCATCCCATCTTTTGTGTGAAATGATAGTGTGACTTTCTATATTATATAAATTATATAATTTAAACTTACAACTTCAACACATTTATAAAATAATTAAATTATATTTTATATTTTTTTTTAATCAAACAATTCTGAAATTTTAATTGATAATTTATTAATGCTTATAATAAATTAATAAAAATAAAGTGTAACTTTTTGAATAGCAACTTTGTGACACAAAAGCCTAAGAATAATACTTCATACTTCTAATCATTTCTAGTTCAGGGATGGCAAAAGAGAATGCACTTCATGTCCTGCATGCGAGTGGATTATGACTTGGCTGTGCTACCTTCGAATAGATATTTTCTGAGAATGGATTTCCCTAATGTCAAATATAATGCTTCCATGAAAAACGTGAAGCTAATTTATAGCGTTTGGAAGCTTTGAAGGCCGTTGAGTCGGCCAACTTGAGAACAGAAATATGAATGCAACCTCCTCACGCATGCTCCATTCTCCTGAAAGCAATGGGTAACGTACTGCAGCCACAGCACTTGCCCGGGATGTATATATATTTTAAACTCTCCAAAAATATATCTGCACTTTGATGATATAACTTGGAATCCTTGCATATATTAAACTGTATATATTCATCCATGACAACACTCTACGCCTAAGAGTGAATACTCAGAACACTCTGTGTTGTGAGTGGCCTCAGACTGACGCTATAGTTATATAAACCAACTGATTCCCACAATGCAATTCCCCTTGAAACTTGTTCTTGGAATTCTAGGTAAGTTTTATCACAAATACCAGTTTTCTGCAGTTATGGTATATATTCATCACTGAATGTTAGGTGTATATATATAAATTAATGAATATGGGAGAGAGAATGAATATTGCCTATTAATTGACATCGTTGTTTATGACCAGGGAATGGAACAGCGTTGGCCCTATTCTTATCACCCATGTAAGTCCATGTTAAATTCAAATTATTATATTTTCATGTTTATGTAAAATTGAGAGTATTATTGTAAATTAGAGTTATTTTGGAAACTTTGGATTCAATTCCGTAAATGAAATTATGGATGTTTACAGTATTGACAATATACATATATTCTTCTTATAAAATATCCAGCATTATACCTATAGTATATTACCTGTAGCTAGCAAAAAAAAATTGAAAATACTAAACATCTGCTACACTCTATGTCTGTATGATATAATATGTGTAAGCTGATATTGCAGGCCAACATTTTGGAGCATATACAAATTGAAATCCACACAGGAGTACTCAGCCATACCATATGTATGCACTCTCTTCAACTGTAGCATTTGGCTGCTGTATGGAATGCCATTTGTTAAGCCTAACAGCATTCTGATTCTCACCATCAATGGGACTGGCTTGGTCCTGGAACTCTTTTATCTCTTCACCTTCCTGAGATTTGCTTCCAAAAAGGCTCAGGTTTATATATCTTGACACTAATTTCTGTATCAATGTCATTTATATGATTAAAGCATCAGATTCTTAGACTTATGCATGCTGGTGAATATGTAATAATGAAGCTGACATGTTATGATCCAGGTGAAAATAATAAGGTTAATTGGTGCAATGGCTGTGGTATATGTAATACTGGTGGTTATTACTATCTCAGTACTCCACAGTTGTAGTGCCAGGCAGATGCTGGCAGGTTGTACTGCTGTGCTTCTTTCTATTGCAATGTATGCTTCACCATTGTCTGTCATGGTAAGGAATTATGCTCCTGCAACCATGTATTATATGAAGTGTTTCATATATCAAGTGTTTTTGGGTAGAGAGAAGCTGTGTGCTTCTCTGTATGTATTATATGATGTGTTTCATATAGCCAGAAAGATTTCAGGATAAAAAACTTTGTTGTATTTCTTCCTATACTTCTATGAATTCAAAGTTTACATGAACGTTTATACTATTGTGCACCATGACTGATGATAACTTTATGTTTGTGTTGGTGAATATTCAGGGACTGGTCATCAGAACTAAGAGCGTTGAGTATATGCCCTTCTTAGTCTCACTGTTCAACCTCATGAATGCACTTATTTGGTCTGCATATTCTCTGGTCACTAAAGACATCTTCGTTGCTGTGAGTATGTCTATATATATATACATTTTTTTTTCATTTCAGTTTTCAAGACAGGGTAATATTTTCTGGTTTTGCTGATATGCCTTAAGAATATTCAGGTTCCGAGTGGTATTGGGTGCCTTCTAGCAATTGTCCAGCTCACAGTGTACTTTATGTATAGAGACAGAGAGAAAAATGCAGTAGCAGCCTGATGCATGTTGTAACTAAAAATAATACAGTGGAACTTCGTGTATCCGTCCATGCAAACAAAAATAACATTTATGCAGAGTCAAGAGCTCCATAACCTGACGTGCTACCATATCAAGATACTGTTGTAAGTGGAATTTATTTATGAGTAGTCAAGCCCCTTAACTCAGAGGTGCCATTAAACTCCTTTAAATCGAGATACTGTGGTGAGCAGTTGTGCGAATGTATATGCATGATCAAGATCATATTAGCCACCTATTTACATAGGCATTAACTCCTATATAATTTTATACCCAAAAAATTATATAATGTGTATGCCCAAAACATTTATATTTTATTTATCAATTATAGGAGCATATTAAAACCATGTTACAGAAATAGGTTTGCTGATCATATTAGCCACCTATTTACATAGGCATTAACTCCTATATAATTTTATACCCCAAAAAATTATATAATGTGTATGCCCAAAACATTTATATTTTATTTATCAATTATAGGAGCATATTAAAACCATGTTACAGAAATAGGTTTGCATGATGTTTATATTCAAAGTATTTAATATCTCATTTATGGGTATGCACTTGTGCTATTAAGAGGTAAGATGGATATTATTCTAAGATATTATTTAAATTAATTGAGTTTGCAATTTTTTTATTAATTGATTTATATTTTTTAAATAAATAGAAAATTTTAATTTTGGAGAAAAATCTTTTTGATATATAATTTTTAGACTTCTCTAGTTGAAATTATTAATAAAGAAAGAAATATCTATAAATTTAAAGATTTAATTAAATTATATAAATTAATTAATAAATTTCGATGTAATGAATATTATTGTGTATTAGAAAACAATAATTGCAATCAATACTTAAATTTGACATACTAGGTGATTATATTTTCATTTACAAAACATACTTGGGACAACAATAATTCCAACCAACACTCAAATTTGATGTACTAGGTGATTATATTTTCATTTTCGAGACATACTTACTAAGTGACGTTCATTAAAAATGACCACCATCAACGTGGTCATATTTGCACACATAAGAAAATTCTCTATTATTAGTTCAAAGGTCAGACTTCCTAAGTGACATTCATTAAAACTCAATCATTATTATTATTGCACACATAAGTAAATTCTCAAATATTATTATTGTTATTATTATCTGATTTTAAGGTCACGGCCAAGCCAAACACCAAATTGATGTATGAAAACCATGTGCCAGACACCAAATTGATGTATGAGAACCATGTGCCATGACCTCAAATTGATTTCCCCATTTAAAGTGTCATGTGGCGCTTGCTAAACACTCATACTTAACTTTTTTTTATGTTTTCCGAACTACGCTTACAAACACCATAATTGTTGTTCTCTTTCATTATTAGTTATTTCATTATTAGTGATGTGCGGAACAAACATAACATTCAACAATACCAAATGAATGCCATGCCAAGACCAACACGAAATATCCAAATTTATAATTTCATTTATAAATTTCAAATGCATATATTACATATGTTACAAGGGGAGGTCAGTTCACCCGAACTCGGCCTCTACCCGAAATTCTACACAAATTGGTGTTCTGCCCACCGTTCAACACTACCCACACACCCAACCGTGTACTTTTCCCATCGGTCGCAGTCTTACCCGCCGTTGTAACATCCTGCATGATGCAACACACTATCATACACACTCATCGTGGCTCTGGTATGTGGCCTGCATGCCAACACGACTTCCACTCGAATCGACTGCTATAACCTTAACACCGTCACGTTGTTACTGGACTCGGCCGCCCTACGGGCTCATCTCTGCATGCCTTCACAATGTTTTGTTCATCGTTGAAATTCCCAACTCCCCTTGGCACTACGAACTGTTTGTTGGTGTTATTCGATGCCTTTCCACATTCGGTCCATTCCATATATATATGTTGTTCGCCATGTGTTATGTTGTGTGGGTCGTGTCACTTGGGGCATTGGCCCACCAAGCCGACCCGCCCTTCAAGCTTGACACACCCATATACAATGCGTAAACCCAACCATACTTCACTCGTCGCTACCATATAATTGCCTCTTCTCATTTCTCCACCGCTCAGTCCAACACTTAGTCATTTTTCCACTTGTCCACCCATGCTTAGTTATGTGCATGCTATCAAGGTGTGCACCCCTGTCACATGCCCTTGCCAATCGTGTTTTCAATTCGTCGCACTTCCATCATGTTGCCTCGCTCAGGCGCGCATCCGCCCGAACGCCCAATTCGGGTCGCCTGACGTGCCTGCCCATCACACTCTCACCCATCGCACTCAGGTCGCACTTTCCCATCGTCGCACATCAGTCGCACTTGGCCACACCCTTGTCGCAATTTTCCTATGTGCGCCTATTGTGGCCCCAAACTCATTAGTCCTGACATCCTACCCCACCACGAGTCATTGTCGTCCTCGTTAATCTTATCAATCACGTCAGCCCATCATGAAACTCAACAATCTCCTTTTTCCACCTCCACAGCGAATCCTTTGTTTCTCGACCACTCTCCTTCATTGTGTTCTTCCATCTAATGAAGAACTCCCTTCATGCAACACTCCTGACACCTATAGTCCTAAGATCCAATATCTTATCCAAAATCAAGTTTGGTCTGTCCATAATCATGGTTGGTCCTCTCAATGGTGTTTTCCTCTCAGGATGATGTGCATCAAGTCTACATCTCTTGAGCTGAATCATATGGAACACAAGATGTTTTGAACGCATGTGGTTCAGAAGCTCCAACTCATAAGCAACTTCCCCAACTCACTTTTTCACTTAGAATGGGCCTTCATACTTCCTCATCAAAGATATCGTAGTCCCTTATAGTGGCTACAACTGATCTCCAGTGATCCTCAGAAAAACCATATCCCCAGCATCGAAGTGTGTGTCTCATTTATCCTTATCTGCCCATTTCTTCATTCTCTTTGCAACATCATGTAGGTGCACCCATGCTAATTTCAAAGACTCCTCCCATGTTGTCAAGAATCTCTTCACATGTGGAATCCTAAAAAATCCTCTCAGTGACACAGTGTGTGGAGAAACGGACACCTTTCCATTGACCAACTCAATGGACTATACCAGGTTGCAGAACTCTTCCGCATGTTGTAGCTAAAATTAGCCACATCCAAGAGTTTAGGCCAATTCTTCTGATCAACCCTCACATAGTGTCTCAAGTAGTTCTCCAATAGTGCATTAATCTGTTCAGTTTTCCCATCTGTCTGCGGATGGTAACTCGAACTCTACAACAATTCTATCCCGACAAACTTGAACAAAGTGGTCCAAAATCTGCCTGTAAATTGCGGATCTCAGTCAGACACAATAGTCAATGGAATTCCCCAATACTTCACAACATTCTTGAAGAATAGCTCAGCAGTCTTCTGGGCTCCACATGGTATCTTCGTCAAAATGAAGACAACATAATTGGAAAAACAATTGACAACAACCATAATCCCATTATACCCCCGTACCTGTGATAACTGGGTGATGAAGTCCATCTAAACAATCATCCATGGTCTCTTTGGAATCGGTAAAGGATGCAACAATCCTCCTTGTCTATAGTTATTTGATTTGTCTCATTGACAAATGATGCACATATGTACATACTCTACATCCTACCTCATCTTCTCCCAAAAGTACCCTCTCTCCAACAATGCCAAAGAATGATGCTACCCTAGGTGGCCAACCCATGGAGAATTATGGCACTCCTTCAAGAGGTGCCTCCTAAGTCCAGATGACTTCAGAATGTAAAGTCAGTTCCCATAGAACAAGATTCCATCTCGTAGGAAAAACTTTTGAGTCTTTCCTTCCTTCACCTCCTTCAGAATGCTTTTCGCCTGAATATTGGTATCCACACTAGCACAAAGTCTACTATGCATCTCATTGGTCATGTGAACCTGACTCCTACTACGCTCGGCCTGGTCCTCTACCTCCTCAAGTGTAGCTAAATGTCCCTTCCTGTTGAGGGCATCTGTAATTGCATTGAGTCTCCTCGGTCTATACTCAATAGTCATGTTGAACTCTACCAAGAAGTCCTACCAATGAGCCTACTTCGTTGACAACTTTGGTTGGGATGAAAAATATCTTGTTGCAACGTTGTCAGTCTTGACAACAAAAGGCTTCCCAATCAAGTAATGCCTCCATAGTTGTATGTAGTGGATGATCACAACCATCTCCTTCTAATGAACCAGATACTGTCGCTTTCTATCCTACAACTTCTGACTCTCATATGCCATTAGATGCTCATCTTTTAAGAGTACTCCCCCTATTGAAAAATCTAAAGCATCTGTGTGTACCTCAAATGGTCTCTCGAAGTCAAGTAGCCTCAGTATCGATGTTGTAACCATCATCTTCTTCAAATCTGCAAATGTTTCTCGACACTTCTCTATCCAATTCCATCACTTAACCTTCTTCAGAAGGTCTCGCAGTGGTGCAATCAGCTTGGAGTACCCCTCTACAAACTTTTGTTGGTAGTTGATCATCCCCAAGAACACTCTCATGTCATGAAAATTCATTGGCTTGGTCGAATCCCCAATCACCTATATGTGACCTTGACCCACTATTTGTCCAAGAAACGGAATCTCGGTCTGGGTGAACATACACTTCGACTTCTTCAAGTACAACTAATTTTCTTTCAGTGCCTCAAATACAAAAGCCAACTGCTTCTTATGATCCTCCATTTTATCACTGAATATCACGATTGTGTCCAATGATACTACCATGAACGAATCCAAATATGGATGCAAAACATCATTCACCAATGTGCAAAATGTAGCAGGAGCATTGCACAACCCAAATAACATGACAAGGAACTCAAAACTCCCATACCTCGTCAAAATCACAGCCTTCTTCTCATCTCCCTTTGCTATTCACACCTGATAATTACCATGTCTCAAGTCTAGCTTGGAAAAAACTCGGGCTTTCGTAATCTCGTCAAAGCAATACGTAGCAAGTGGAAAATGATACATGTTCTTTATCGTCTTCATCACAGAACCTCCTCAACTCATTCATATATTTCTTCCTCTGGCACAATACTGGAGCACCATATGGGGACCTTGAAGGTGATATGAAACCAGCATCAATCAAATCCTTCAACCCTCATTTCACATTTTCCAACTTCGGTCCTGATAAACGATAAGGAGATTTTGTTGAGGGTTGCTTCCTTGGTTCTAGTTCAATGTTACCACTACACATCTTGGTGGAAGTACTTTCGGCAACTCATTGGGCATCAAATCTGCATATTTGTCTAATACATAAAAAATATCAGCTGGAATAGGTGTCCCCACTCCATCATCATCCTCAACCTCCTCGATGACTATCGCATATGTCTCAACATCTGAATCCCACATCGCCCTACTCATGCTTAGTTCAGACACATGATGCACCTTCAGTTCCCTTCTCTGCTGGTGAGTAGGTAAAGCCCATGTTTGTGTGTCTCATATCAAAATAATCTCGTCACAAAAGGGGACAACAATTTCCTTGTTTCCCTTCAGAAAATCCTACCACAATATCATGTCAAAGTTGCTTATCTCCATCATTGTGAAGTCCAATCAACCCTGCCAATCTGCAATTCGAATTGGAACATTATCTGCCAATCCTGAACTTTAGCTCTTGAGTTCACTACCTTAACCTCCACATCCCTTGGAACAATATGCAACACAACTTATTTTGCTAGCTCTGTTGTCATGATGTTATGATTGGAACCTGTGTCCACCAAAGCTTGGACGGTTATGCCATGAATCTCCAAGTTAAGAAACCCCAAACTATGCAGCGAATTTTTCTTTTTTTGAGAAACTTCAGCCTGCATACATCTCTGGTACATCTTGTTGTACTGGCTCTGATACCATCTGTCACGACCCCAAATCAATTTTTCCGTTTGGAGTGTCATGCGACACCGACTAAACACTCATACTTAACTTTTTTCATGTTTTCCAGACTATTCCTACAAACACCATTATTGTTGTTCTCTTTCATTATTAGTTATGTGCGGAATAAACATAACATTCAATAATACCAAATCAATTCCAAGAAAAGACCAACATGAAATATCCAAATTTATAATTTCATTTATAAATTTCAAATGCGTATCTTACATCTGTTACAAGGGTAGGTTAGTTCACCTAAACTCATCCTCTATCCAAAATTCTGCACAAATTGGCGTTTTTCCCACTGTTCAACACTACCCACATTCTAATTGTGGCTCGGGTCTGCAGCCTGCATGCCAACATGACTTACACCTGACCTGACTGCTATAACCTGAACATTGTCATGATGTTACTCAACCTGACCTCCCTGGGAGCTCATCTCTGCATGCCTTCACAATGTTCAGTTCACCTCCAAACTTCCCAACTCCCCTTTGAATTGCGAACTGCCTGTTGGTGTTGTTCGATGCCTTTCCACATTCAATCTATTCCATATATATATAATATATATATGTTGTCCTACATGTGTTATGTTGTGTGGTTCATGTTGATTGGGGCATCATCCCACCAAGCCAACCCACCCTTCAAGCTTGACACACTCGTATACAATGTGTCTGCCCAACCATACTTCACTCGTCGCTACCATATAATTGCCTCTTTGCATTTCACCACTACTTGGTCCAACACTTAGTCATTTTTCCACTTGTCCACCCATGATTAGTTATGTGTGTGCTATTCGGGTGTGCACCCATTGCACGCCCTTGCCAACTATGTTTTTCAAGTTGTCTCACTTCCGTCGTGTAGCCTCGCTCGGGCGCGCGCTCGATGGAACACCCAACTCAAGTCACCCAGGGCGCCCTCCCATTGCATGCTTTCCCATTACACTCGGGTTGTTCCCGCCCATCGTCACACATCCGTCACACTTAGGCGTGTTCGTGTTGCTCTTTCCTATGTGCGTCAATGTGGGGAACCGGACTCACCTGAGGACGGTGATGCCAACTCGATGTCCTGACACCTTGGGACACACCTCTGGTTTTGAACCTGTGACCTCTTAGGAAGAAACACATGCTCTTAAACATTAGGCTATATATATTCTTTACTTTCATATATATATATAATTAAATTTTTTTATTATAATGATATTTTAAAATTTTAAAAATCATTATATTTTTTAAACGAATTATGATTCATTCTATTTCTAAATTATTGATATAATTATATAGAAAGAGAAAGGAGATATTTTTTAATAAATTCTCAAATCTTTTGAAATTTTTTTAATATACTATATACATTATTTGCTTTTATATACATGATTATTTTTATTTTTTTCAAAAAATTTCTTTTTTCTTTATTTTTATGTATGAAATTCTAATTTAATTAAGGGGATTTTTAATTTTTATACTTATTTAAAAGTGTGTCAAGTTTTTTATTTTAATAATTCTAATTTTTTTTTAGGTTAGTTTGACTTGGTAGTGTGTTATTGTGTTAAGTTGAAGAGTGATGTTTTTAAAGTCTATAATCTCATAATCAGTAATGGTAGTAATGTGAACATTCCAAAATAAGTGATTATGTTAAGGTGAACATTGGTGGTTTAGGGTCTATGATTTTGGTAACATGTGGTTTGATATAATGAATCTTTTACTAAATATGTTTGGAGAAATTCATGATATAAATGATAGTATTCTGCGATGCTTTTATTAATTAGAAGGACATATTTATACAATCAAATTTAGAGGGAGATAGTTATGTCTCCATAAGTATAAATGTGGGATATAACTAATCTATGTCCTAACTATGATTATATACAAAATCCCAAAGGCTTATCTAACATTTCCCCCCTTAATCCAAATGGACATCTTACATGCCAAGTAAAGATCTAAAATTTTCAAACTTTTCACGTCTCAATGCTTTGGTAAAGATATCTGCAATTTGTTTTGAAGTAGGAAAATGTGTCAGATGAATTCTTTTGGCCTCATATGATGTCAAATAAAATGATACTTGGTGTTGATATGTTTGGTTAGTTCATGAAACTTTAGATTTATATACAATTGAATTACAGAAGAATTGCCAACAAATAGAGGTGTTGAAGCCTTTTGTTTCTGTTGCAAACCTTCAAGTATTTTGCGAAGCCAAATTATTTCTTTTGTAGCTTGCGATGCTGCAACATATTCATCTTTAGTGGTAGAATCAACAGGAACATATTGTTTCTATGATCTCCAAATGATATTTATTGATCTAAGATTCATCAAATAATCAGAGATTGAGATTCCATGCTCCTTATCACCATTAAAATCTGAATATGAATAACCAGTAAGATGGAATTCTAAAACTTTGGAATATTTTATGCCATATGTTTGAGTTCCTTTTAAATATTTAAGAACTCTTTTTGCTTCTACCAAATTATCTTCACAAGGTTGATGCATAAATATGGAAAGTATCCCAACAACATAAGTTATATCAGAATGAGTAGTAGAAAGATAAATCAAACTTCCAACAAGTTTATTGTACTTTGTTGGATCTTCAAATGGGTTTCCTTCTTCTGAAGTGAGTTTCATATTTTGTTCCATTGGAGTAGCAATAGGATTACAATCCATCATACTCTGCAGAGTTCGATGTAGGCACAATGACTTAGAGTTTGACCTAGGTGAGATGGAACATACTCTCAACTCCAACTTTGAGGGGTGTAGGACATAAATATTTACCTTGAGTCAAATTTAAAGAGGATGTTAGCTTAAAATTGACTTGGTAAATGAGTGATTTGCATTAAGGTTAATAGTGGTGGCTTTTGGTCCCATGGCTTTGGTAGCCCATGCTTTGTTGTAATGAAGCGTAAGGTTGGGATACTCCATTGTAATGGGATAGAAGGCTAGAGCAAAAGGTGAGCAGTAAAGGCTGACTTCACCATCTTGGCCTCATCTAGGAAAGGGAATAAATATATTTTTTATTATTTATTGAGGTTTGAGTTTTTAAGGATAAATCTTGTGTCAATTGTTTATGTGTTTTGTTGTTATTGCTAGTTAATTATTTCTTTTTCAATGACTATTTCTAACACAATCTCCACGTCTATTTATAAGATAGTAGTTTAATTAAAAACATTTCCCTATTCTATATTTTTTTAACATTTTATTTTAATTAAGTGCAAGGAATTGAATAATGAACATATATTATAAAGATAATTCTCATTTATTAGTATAATGTGTTTCTTAACCTCCTTTGTGAAGTCAATGATTTCAACAAGCTCTAACGTCCATACCTTAAAATAAAATTGAAACTTTAAAAATTGAAAAAAAAAACTAAAATATAGTGCCAAAAACTATTCCTCCAATCAAGGTCTTGGGCAACGTGACGTTGGAGGTTGCGGGGGAGCCTACCACCCTGCTTCCTCTCACAAAATTTAAGAGGAGGGGTGGCATGGCTAGTTCATCCCATGCATTACACAAGTGAGTTATTCACACCTCATTCATTACCATTTTGAGCCTTTCTTTTTTTAATTGTTCTATGAAGAGAGATCCTATTCTCCGACTTTTATGGAGTGCTTGGGCTCTTACCTTGCTACAGTTGGAGGAATTTTCTTGGTTGTCTAGAAGTGATGGGTTTGTGTGTGATGAGAAGATTGTATAGCCATGGCATAATTCCTGGCCTTTTCCTAAGTCAAGGTCAATTTCCTGTAGCAATGAAGCGAAAGTGACATGTGTTTACATGCTAGCCATTTTGACTTCTGAGTCTGGAGGGACCTATTCCTTGCATGGGATCCTGGATATTGGACTAGATTTAGGTCCTCGACACAAAAAGGATTCATATTACGGGCCCTACGAACTCCACTAGAGTTGGAGGTTGAAGTTGTTGGTGGTGTCATCTTGTGTTCGGTGCACATGAATTTGTTAACTCGAGAAAAATAGGTTGGTTATATTAGGTTAGATTATTATTTCTCTCACTTAGTTATTATATTATGTGGTTTTGATTCTCTGTGGTGCAATTTTGGTGGCATTTTCTTCATTTCTACAAGCGCACTTTGTGACTTTCATTGTGGTATTTCCCAGTGCATGGATGACCTTGCCTGGAATTTTTTTTTTCACCTTCTTGGTTTATTGGCCATCCTTTAATTGTTAGCTTGGAACACCCATAATCCCTTATATATCTAGGTATTTCCTTCTTTTTTTCCTTCTTAGTCTTAGCCCTTTCAATCTAGGTATGTTGTGGGATAGTTATTGCAATTGGTCTTTCCCCTACTGGTACAATATGCTTCGACAGTGTATGCGCAGTTGCTAAGGATTTGGCGGTAGAGGTCCCTAGGACAAGCCACATGCCCAAGCCCATGCCTAGGAAGTTTCATATATCTTTCACTCTACTACACCCCCTGACATTTGTGAAGAAATTTGTCAACTCGAAACCATCACCACTAATAATCATTAAGCATATTTTGACTTTGAAATCTTGTAGGAGGTAGTCAATTAGGTTCCTGACCCTACTCATTCCATGGGAAGATTGAGCTAATACATTAACTCCATCACCCTCCATTACAGATGAAAAATCTTCTGGGCATGGTATTGAAAGAGAAGCATGAAGAAATAATGATAGCATCTCATCCTTTAATGAAATCAAGTTGGTGAAGTGATATTAGTGCTCTTCCTTGGCTAGTCTAGATGCTCGGCTAGCTCACCTGGAAAGTCATACTCAATGTGGGTGCAACTGCCCAGGACCTAGCTCTTGTGACTTCTTTAAACTCTTGATAATAATGATATGGATTTTAGTAGTTGTTTTTATTCTCTATGTATTTCAGTGCATGATACTTCTAGTAGTTTCTAGTAGCAAATGTTTTATTTTGTTAATTTTATTTTTTTAGTTTTCGGTCAATAGATTTGGTTCCCTAGAGGAAGATTAAGATCAATCATTATATAAATTGTGATGCTTCTTATGATGTATTATGAAATTTTCAAATAATACAAACCTAAATTACAAAAAATAGTACTAAAAACTATTGAAAGTTTCAATGTAAGTATGTTTCTTACTTTATAGTTGTTATCAAATATGTTTACATTTATATTATTAGTTGACCCCAACCACTATATGAATTGTAATGCTTCTAATGATGTATTTTGAAATTTTGAGATAACGCAAACTTAAGTTACAAAATATAATATAAGAAACTATTAAAATTTCAAGGTAAATATGTTTCTTACTCTACAGTTGTTATCAAATATATTTACATATGTATATTTATTCGTCCAACTCAAAATTTTCTTTATACTCTTAATTTTTTCTTTTCAATTAGATGGAATTAAAATTTAGTTTCTTAAAGAAGAAAAGTAGATTAGATAGGATTAGTTGTCTCTATTTTCATTTCTAATATTTATAATTTTAATGATTACTGTTGGGCACATTTTTCTCACCCTCTCTCCAGGACGGCCAATAAGAGAAAAACACATCAAAAATGAAAAAACTAATTGCAGTCATAAACATTGATTACAAAAATAAAAAATGTTATTGTTGCAAATAGAATAATGCAAATAGAAATGCACCACTTACACATTCAAACTCATATTGTTGCAGATGAATGCACACAATATCGAATCTAGATTCATCATTAACTGAGACAGAATTTACATGAGTTGCATCCCTCCCTACCATGGTAGCAAGGAGGTTGTGCAGCCTCTCCAAAACTCCTCACACACTCAAGTCCTACACAACCTTCTATCCAAAAAAGAGACTCAAAAGACTCCTATCAAATTTTCCTTACAAACTCCTCAAAACCCCTAACCTTAAAACTCAAGAGGGAATATTTTATTATTTTCACAAAATTATCTCTTAAGATCCTTTCCCTCCATGGTCTACATGAAATTTAAATTTCATTACATGTGCATCTCATGTCTCAATTTCATTTAAATTTAAACTTTACGTTTAAATTTTCATTAAATTAACCCATGTTAAACCTGGGCTCCAATAGGACCCCAACATAAAATCCTGGCTCATACTTGAGTCAGCTACAGGTAGACATCCCTTAACACATTCTACATTCATCAGAAAGAAATATCATACATTTAAGGAATTACAAATCTATTGAGGAGTTGGAACAACTTCCTCATAAATAGGATCTACATCCTAAATAAATCCCACAGCTTGATTGAGACACCACATTGAAAACAAACATATAATAACAATACACTCTAGAATAAGCTAGATTTCTCTATTAATTCCAAGTCACCCCCTTAATGGAGAAATCGATCATAAGACTTGTTGGTTTTAGTCTTAGCTATAATTTACAAGTTAACGATACAATTTCATTTTTTACCTTTCTTGTTATTAAATAATGATGTTTCTTCCTTAATTTCTTCAACTTGTTGATGTAATTAGCTTGCGGTCTTCTTCTCATTATTTGTAGTAGATCATCAAGTCCTTGAGGCCAAAACTTTTCTTCAATAGTTGTAGATTATTCAATACATGCATAAGTGGGTTGTTGTGCTTTGTTATTACCTTTGTTTATACCTTGTTAGGTGGATTGTTGCCACATTACCCTATAGTAATCCCTAATTTCTTCAAGATTGCACTACATCATAATCCCATCAACTTCTTTAGATGTATCAACTGTTGTTTCAATCTCCATGCCACCTGCATCATTCATTGATTCTTCAGTTTCAAGGTTCTTCACCATTTCAGTTGTTGCTTTTAAACCTACTATTGTTGCTTTTCCTAGCACCTATAGCACAAGTGCTTCAAGAGATATGAAAGCTTCTTAGAGACAACCTCTGGGTTGATTATAGAACAGTTCCTAGGACATCTTAAAGAGAGGAGTGCTTTTGGATATTATGTGTAGGGCTTTCTGCTACACTCCAATTGTCACGAAGTTGGAAAAGATAATGAAAGGGGATTAGTTCAATAGTCCTTCATCAAGGTAAAATTAAGCAAATACATGGATTTAAATGCACAGGGGGTTAATCGGGCCGGTCTCAAAGAGAAATGTCTGGTTCTGGTGGCTGACACATGACACTAGGCAACTTAATATTGGATTTGCAGTAAAATGAAGAGGAGGATAGAAAGGAAGGAATTCTATGCATAGGGATGGGAGCAATACAAAATCCTAAGCAACACTATTCCAACAGAAGTATGGAAGACTGAAGAGGTAGAATAACAAGAATTGCGGAGCGTGAATTAAGGTTTCATACTCTATACCTCTTGGACACACTTGTCACTAATCAACATAAGTAATTCCATGCTCATTACGGGTACATAAGTAAATATTTAATGAACGTAGGAACTGATACTACTCAGTACCATATGTATAACCATGAGAGAGTGAAATCGACAACTTCATTACACAATTTCAGTAGAAGAGAAACATACATGAAATGAAATACAAAGAGGAAAACATACTTCTCATTGCTCTGATAGGAATCAACATAATAGTTTCATTAATCCTTGAAGAGTCCAAATCACCATTCCATTTACATTCAACAATGTATCACTCAAGACCCTCATGAACAGGAAATTAGAACTAAAAGGGGAATCATAGAATTTGGACCCCTCAAGTGAAGAAATCTGAAACCTTTGTTAATTGTTTCTTCCCCCCTTTTATAAGGAGATGGAGAGCTTTGTAAATAGTTACAAAATATCTTGGATTGAGCTCTAGCTGTCTTGGCGTGTGAAGGCCTGCTATCCAAAAAGATTACAAAGGCTTTTATTCCTTTCTTGAAAATACACGAAAATTATAGAATAATAGGAAAAGGAAAACTGAACAATGATTAGAGGAAAGTATCCCCACGCCATCTCTGTGATGGCCTATGATCACGCCACACCTCTGTGTTGATGTTCCTTCCTTGTTGCTTGGTTGGTTCCAGTCGTTTTCGCCTTAACTGCCTGACTTCCCCACTCTCTAGAGATGGAAGTGAATGTAGGTTTTAACCCTGTACATAAATTACCTGCATACGAATTCTAAAACACAGAAAATAAACAATGCGAGAGCATAACACATAAAACACATATACACAAAGATTTTCCCTTGGATCCCAAAACCGGGACTACCAGCTTGATTTTTCATTATGTTCCTTTCAATTTTACAATACATATATATACATTTTGAAGCATCCAATACCATGGACCGAAAACCATCACGCCCAAAACCATGTGTGAAAACCATGCACAAAATCATAGGTAGGTTCACCCCACCTAATATAGGGTCCAAATTTTTTTTCCTTGAGCTGCTACCCTAGACCCTGTAGAGGGGGCCTAATCGCCCCACTCAAATCCCTCGTACAAGGGGGGCTACCGCCCCCCTTGTGACACACCCGCTGCACAATCAACATAATAAAGGGGGGGCTCCACCCCCTTGTGACAAACCCGCTGCATAATCAACATAACAAAGGGGGGGCTCCGCCCCCCTCTAACCCCCCAGTTAACTAGGGCAAATAGTCATGGAAAGAATATAACACAACCGAACATTATCCCACTTGTTGTTTTCTTTCGACAGGGGGCCACAGGAGAGCTTAGTCATTTATCCAACCCTCCAATGCTCATTATTTCTCTACACCAAGATAACTTCTCAGAGCTCACAGATTTTGTCAATGCATCTGCGGTATTCTTCAAAGTTTCCACCTTTACCAACAACACCTTTTTGTCTTCTATCATATCCCTCACAAATTGATACTGAACATCAATGTGCTTTGTCTTCGAATGATAAGCAGGGTTCTTTGCCAAGAAAATTGCACTTTGGTTGTCACAGTCTATCCTTATAGCTCCCTGTACTAACCCCATAATTGAACACAATCTCTGCAACCAAACTGCTTCCTTGCTTGCATGAGTGGCTTCCATGTATTCTTCCTCTGTAGTTGATAGTGCCACTATAGATTGTTTCTTACTCATCCAACTGACTGCACCTCCAAATAGGTTAAACACATATCCACTTGTAGATCTTCTCTGATCCAGATCTCCAACCCAATCTGCATCAACAAAGCCACGAATATCCAAAATTTTGTCCAATCCTGGTCTTCCTTGGTAGCACAAACCATAATTACTAGTGCCACACAAATAGCTAAAAACCCACTTCACTGTTGTCCAGTTCTCCAGACTCCTTCCCTGGTTTTGACATAAACTTGCTCAATACTCCCACTGCATGTGCAATGTTTGGTCTAGTACAAACCATTGCATACATCAGGCTACCGACTGCACTTGCATATGGAACATGAGACATGTACTCTTCCTCTTCTTGTGTCATGGGACACTGTTTAGCAGATAGCTTCACACCTACAGGAATAGGAACCTTCATCAGTTTACTATCCTGCATATTAAACCTATGTAGTATTATCTCGACATACTTCCTCTAGTTTAAACAAAGCTTCCTCCTTGCCCGACTCTTTTAATTTCCATGCCCAAAATATAGTTTGCAGCACCAAGATCTTTCATGTCGAATTTGAAGGACAATTGGGTATTCAAATCCTGGATAATTTCTTTGTCATTTCCAACCAACAACATATCATCCACGTACAAGACCAGATAAATAACATGGTCACCAATTAATTTAAAATACACACAGTGATCTGCTTTGCTTATGGTGAAGCCAAGTCCCTGTATAGATGTATCAAATTTCTGATACCACATCCTTGGTGACTTTTTTAACCCATACAGAGAATTCTTTAACTTGCATACCAGTTCTTTCTTACCCTTCACCATAAATCCTTTAGGTTGCTTCATGTAGATCTCTTCTTCGAGATCCTTGTGAAGAAATCTTATCTTCACATCCATCTGTTCTACCTCAAAATCAAAAGCAACAACAACAGATAAAAGTAATCTAATAGAAGCTACCTTGGAAACAGGAGAAAAGATATCACCAAAATCAATTCCTGGCACCTAGGAATAACCTTTTGCTACCAACCGAGCTTTGTATTTCTCCACCTTTCCTTCTGCATTTGTCTTCTTCTTGAACACCCATTTGCTACCAAAGGGTTTCCTTCCATCTGGTAACTCCACTAGATCCCAAGCCTCATTTTTGTGCAAAGATGCCATTTCATCAACCATGGCCTCTTTCTAGAGTTTTCCATCCTCTGAATCTGTTGCTTCCTTCACAATTCTAGGATCATCATTAGTAATAGATAAAGAAAAATTTGAATAGAAAGTAGATCGACTATACCTTTTTGGTTGCCTTCTTTCTCGAACTGATCTTCTCACAACCGAAGTTTGTGGCTCTTCATCTTCCGATTCCTCTTCTGTTGTAGAGTCCGATTCTTCCTCCTTAAGCTCAAACTCTATCTTCTCAGGTTCCTTTGGTTGGAATTCATATTTAATAACATCTTTCACCTCTTTGAACACCACATCTCGGCTGTACACAACCTTCCTTGTTGCTGGGTTCCAAAGCTTATAACCCTTTAAACCATCCTTATACCCAATAAAGATGCACTTTTCAGATTTACTATCCAACTTTGTTCTTTTCTCCTTTGGAACATGTACATATGCATCACATCCAAATACTGTCAGATGTGAAAGAGAGGGTTTCTTACCAGTCCATACCCATTGTGGAGTCTTATCCTCCAACATTGATGAAGGTGATTTGTTGACCAGGTAGCATGCAGTCTCCACCACCTCTACCCAGAATTCCTGTCCTAACCCGACACCATTGAGCATGCTTCTTTCCTTTCCATCAGCGTCTTGTTCATTCTTTCTGAAACTCCATTTTGCTCAAGTGTGTATGGAGTATTCTTCTGTTGTGCTATACCACACTTCTTACGTAATTATTCAAATTCTTTCTTGCAAAACTCTCCACCATTATCTGTCCTCAACACCTTTATCTTCTTCACTGTTTGGTTTTCCACTAGACCTTAAATTCTTTAAACCTATCAAAGACTTCAGATTTATTCTTAAGGAAATATACCCATGTATTCCTTGAGAATTCATCTATAAATGATACATAGTACACATAATTACCCAGTGATGGAACCTTCACAGGTCCAAACGCATCACTGTGCACAAGCTCTAATATCTATTTCGCCCTTTTACCACCAGAGGGGAAACCCACCCGATTCTACTTCCCATATACACAATTTTCATAGAAATCAAAATAAAGAGAGCTATTAGTCATACTTCTACCATACATTTACCATGAAGTATTTGAAGGCCCTTATCTCCAATATATCCAAGCCTTTGATTCCATAGCATGGTCTTTTCTCTAGAGACCACTAGATTTTTTTCTCCACTTTTAGGAACCACATAGCTGTTGCACCCATCAACAATAGTGCTACCTTGTAGCTTGTACAGAGTTCCAATCCGAACTCCACGCATCAATACCAGTGCACCCCGAACCATCTTGCAGGTATCCTTCTTGAACATTGTTTATACACTTGCATCATCCAACTTGCTTACATAAATAAGATTTCTGGCCAATGCAGGAATATGGAAAATACCCAGAAGTGTTCTAATCCTTCCACCTTGCAAATTCAACTTAAATTTTCCGCGACCAACGATTTTAGCCTTCCTGTCATCCCGCGAGAAGACATCAACACCATCATATTTCTCATACTCATAGAACCACTCTCTATGGGGAGTGAAGTGAAAGGATGCACTTGAGTCAATCAACCATGCCTCATGATCTACATCTGTACTTGAAGAAGCCAAATACATGTCCCCACCTTCATCTGAGGTGGTTTTCACCTCTGTAGAAGGAGCATCATAAGATCCCTTTCCTTTGTTAGGAGCTTTAGATTTACAGTCCCTTTTTTAGTGCCCTTCCTTTCCACATTTCCAGCACACCTTTACAATTTTCCTGGAGATTTAGATCTCCCACTCGATGACTTATTTTTGTTTCTGTTCTAGGACTTTCCTCATACAGACAATGCATCACCATTTTTTCTCTCCATATTTTTTTGTCTCATCTCCTCCATCAGTAAGGATGAGACTATTTCATCAAACTGCAAGGCAGCTGCATTGCTACCTATTGCAATAACCAGACTATGCCACGAATCTGATAGAGAACACAACAAGTTGATGCACTTATCTTCATCTGAAATTTTAATATCAACAGATGATAACTGACTTACCACGTTATCAAATGCGTTCAGATGCTCTTTCACCGAGTCTCCATCTTCATCCTAAGGTTATACAACTTTTTTCATAGGAACAATTTATTCACCAGAAAGTTAGATTGGTATAAAGTCTCTAACTTGTCCCACAAAGCCTTCGCTGTAGCTTCCCTTGATACAGTTAGCAATACTGAATCTGAGACACACAATCGTATTGTGCTCTTTACCTTCCAATCCAACTTCTTCCATTCTTCATCGGACACCATCGTTGGTTTAGTACCCGGATCTACCACGATCCACTAATCTTTATCCACAAACAATCCTCCATCTTGAGTTTCCACGACTCAAAACTCTGACCATTAAATTTCTCGATCTCTATCTTTCCACTACTCGCCATCCTCTTTCACCACCAGAATCGATCCCCCATATCTCCCACTGAAATGGGTCTACCACAGGCCTGAGCGAAACCCCTCAGCAACAAAGGTGTCCCCTTGAAGCCAAAAAAACTCTGATACCAATTGTAGGTTTTAACCCCGTATATAAATTACCTGTGTTAGTGTCAGTCTTTGAAGCCTTCCAACAGTGATCAAATATGCTCTTACAAAGTGATTTTAGGGTGTCAAGGTCAAATTTTGTCATTTCAGTGAGTCTTCAAGTAAAATTTGGTCACTGGGTATTAGGTCTAGGATTTGTTTTCCAAATGTCTCACCATTTGGCTGAGTGTACCATCATTCAAAGAGTTATCATCATTTCAGGTTCCAATGGGTCATTTTACACCTTGTTCGTGCTTCAGTTGTACTTGGGTAAGGCCCATTTCCCTCTCCTAGGGTTTTGAAGGTAATTTTTCTTGGATAGCCAAATCATCAACAAAATTTGTGTCCTGATGTTCATACACCTTCCCCTATCCCTAATATACCTTCTTAAATTCTTCCCATCATTCATATCCCTCAAATTTATCATTTTCCCACAAACGCTAGTTTATTGCTACAATTTGACAATTTTCTAGGCTAGGCCTGTGTTTTGACCTTTTGGACCCCTTCCCCTCACTCAATCTTTAAAATTCCACATTCCCATGATTCCTAATATCCCTTCCTACTTCCTAATTTTTCTCAAGAATTTAGAAGCCCCTTATCCCCTTCATTTCCCTTCATTTCCACAAATCCCTTGTTCCACACATCGGGATAGGTTTTATTCAAATGATGTTTTTGAGATAGAGAAGATGAATTTTACAAAAGTGATAGAGTTTTTTGTCCATAATTGACCCGAGAAGAAAAACCTCTTTCCTTTTTTACACAGGTTTCATGATTTGGGAGAAATGTCGAAAACATCATTGGTCTCAGGAAGATTGATGCACTTCTGGAGTGACCTTGGGAAAGTCAATATTTCACCTATCTGGGATGTCCAAATGACTTTCTTGATGCTTTAAATGATATATATATAGAGAGAGCTTTCCAATGAGCTATCATGAACTCAATTTGGAGTTGAGAAAGACCTTCAAAAGTTGATTGCAACAACACTCTTCATTTAGGCAACCTCATTCTGTACATTTTGACCAGTCTTGCGAGATTTGACTTTTGATAGGGAAAATGAACTCCAAATTGAAAAATTAAAGATGTTCTAGAAAGTAGACTCGAAACGATTTCCAACGAGCTATCACACACCTAGTTTGGCATTGGGAAGGTAGTCAAAACTCGCCTTGAAGTTGGCACTACGCATAGGAACAGTGGCGCTACATATCAGGCAGCTTTTTCCTGTGTAAAAATATACTGTCGCTGTGCATCAGGCAGACACTGCGCATTGGGCTCAGTGCACTGTGCATTGGATAGTGAGGCTTCAAAACCAAATAAATTCATCTCAAATCCTCCCAAATGCTTCATTTTCCTTCTTAACAAGTAAGTACACTCACTCTGGAACCTAGGTAGGGTTTTTATGCTTCAATTATATTTTTATCTCCTAAGACTCAAAACCCTAGTGTGTTTTCCTATATTATTTGTCACCACTACAAAATCTTCTTCCTTGTCTCAATATTCCTATTTTCATTTGCCCTAAACCTACCCTTTAATCTTATCTTGCTTCACTCCTATTCCCTTTCCCCTTTTCCATATTAAAACTAATCCCCTATATCAAACCTTAAGTCCCTCATACATCAAAACCCTAGCTCCCCAAATCCTTCCCTTCATTCCCCTACCTCATCTCATTACTATTGTTCCATTTACAAAATCTCTTCATACTCACCTTTTTGTTCCCACCTATTATCCATTATTCACCATATCATCACCATATTATCTCATAGAGACAAGCATGGAAAGAGGCAGTGAATCAGATTTTGAAGAAGACACTCCTAGTGATAGCTCAAGAGAAAGAAATGTGTAGCAAAGGAAGCCTCACAAAGGTGGAAAAATCATCAGGGAGGAACCTATCAGCATGAGTGAACTCCTTGCTTTCCCACTAGCCACCACATGCTTCAGACATCAGTCATGTTTTGATTTTTGTGAAATGGTAGAGAAGCATCTGGTTCCCTTGACTCCAGTTGAACAAGAAGTGGTTAATGAGAGAGAAATATGGCTTGAGAGGGTAAATATCCACCTTGAGGGTCTTCTAAAGAAATCCAACAGAGACAAAAAGATGCTTAGGCATATGGCCTACCATTACTTGACCCAGAATAGGATAGGTAACATGAGAATTAAGCACCTTAAGGCAAGATTAAGGAGGGCCTTAAGAAGAAAAAAGAGGGGTGACAAACTTGAGATCTTGGCTGATGTTACACTTTCCCAAAAAAGTAACCAATGAACTAAATTTGAGCCAAAACTGGCTAGATTTTGGAAAATTTTTGTAAATTTTGATTTTTTGAATTAGGCAACACAGGAAATTCTAGTGGATGCACAATGCCACCGGTGCTGTGCATTGGATTGGTTCACTCTTTTGCCAAATGGCTTGTAGTTTTGGATTTAGCATGAAAAAAAAACAAACCCAGAAAATTTCATCAAATTTGGAGGAGATCTTGGCCACCAAAAGGGCAAGAACACTCAAAAAGTGCCCTCTCTGCCACTTTTTGGACACACAAGAACCAATCTTGGGAGAATCCACTTTTGAGGGGCAAATTACCTCCAAATTATAAAATTCAAAGTGTTCTAGAAAATAGACAGGAAGGGCTTTCCAACAAGCTATTTTGGGCCTGATTTGGATGAGTGGAAGGCCTCCAAAAGTAGCCTTGAAGTGGTGCTACACATCAGGCTCAAGGCGCTGCGCATCAGGCAAATTTTTGTCAATTTTGCCTAAAAGTCAAAATTCACCTAGTTTCTTCAGTAGTTGACTTCTTTTTATTTTCTTGGAAAATTTTTCATGGTAAATGATGTAATATGATTTAAATTTGATGTAAAATTACATGACGGAGTAGATACATCAATGAAAAGTGGTTTAAAACTGAATGTATCAGTTTCCTTAGTTTTAGAGGCAAGCTGTTCCACTGCCTATTTTCTTGTTCCCAGTTTAGATATGGTTGAAACAGTCCCTTATCTCTTGGATTCGATCCCTGATGGATAGCGCAGGTGGTTTGGATGTCTATATCATGTGTTTTTTCAGTCATTTGTAAAAGTTGGACTCTTGTGGAAGCTCTGAGCTCTATTGTACATCCCTACAATAGTTGGCAAGGAATAAAACCAGGTTTCACAACTATTTTTGTGGGATTTTTGTGATATTGAGTTTATGTATTTTTTCTTCTTTGTAATGATTTTTTCTGATGTTTTATTTGTATCCACATCTCTCTCTCTTCTAAACTAAATGAATCAAGGTGAATAGACAAAATACACTAATTTACAGTGCTTTGTCTTGGGAATGCATTTGGTTTTCTATGTTTTTCAACAGTTTGAAGAGGATTCATAATCCTCATGCCCTTTTAAACCCCTCAGCAGTCTAAATCTACCATCTTAACCAATTTCTAGTACATAAATCCTTTGTCTACCTCGCCCCACAGGACATGACTGTACCCTTGAGTTGATTTCCTGGACCCAATCTGATTCAGCAACCAAGACCTAAAAATCAAATTAGAAACCCTTGAGCTACTATACCTAGCCTAAAATCTAATTTCATTTCAGTCATCTCAAGTTGTAATAGCAGTCATCTTAACTGAGATTGACAAGGAGAGAGCCCTCTCCTGACCTGGTAGGGCTAGCTACTAGGTTAAGCATGGTTTGATGTTACCCTAGACCTGCCTCCCTTCAGCCTGAGGTAGATCTAGGCCCTAACATAGTGGCGACCATAATGGGGAATGTAGTTTTATGTTCCTCAACAAAATGTATCAAGTTCATATCTGATTGTTGATGGTGGACAATGATCAGACATAGGAAGGATGAAATCATTCACCTGGTGACTCCAAATACGTTTCGAGATCAGATCCAAGGACTCCACTGGAGGATGAACCCGACCTGCAGAAACATGAAAGGATAATATAGAAAGATCAGGTATTCAAGTTGGAATTTCATTCAAGACATTATGTTCTTAGTTATAAATTATTTCTTCTCTTTTCCCGAGAATGTCAAGAAGGCTTTACAAAGTATATTGTATTCGAGGAAAGATCCTAGATCTGCATTTGATTCTTTCCCTTTGAATATTGTGGATAAAAGATATGCGTATGCCTTTGATATTGATCAAGGCCCTTCTTCTGAATTTTATGATGATTGTCTTCAAACTGATGAGCCTCAAGAGACAAAGATTGATTCTACACCTTCTATACATATTCCTATACCTTGTAAAATTCCAGATAGATACAAGCCTTTGATTTTACCTCCTATATCCCATGCTTTCCCTAAAAATCATTACCTATATCTACCAAGATCTGATGGTGAATGTGACAACATCACTGCTGAGAGACATGTACTGAATTTTGAGTCTTTTCTTGACCCTTTTGAAGTTGATGAAGAGGATGTCAGTATTAGGTTTTTTTCTCTTTCTTTGCAACGCAAAGTCAAGAGTTAGTTCAAAACCCTGCATGATGTGAGCATCTTAGATTTCCAACAGTTCGTCAAAGTTTTTCTCAACAGGTGGGTGGTTAGAAAAAACTATTTCTTGATTATAGAAGAGTATAACCAGCTGAAAAGATTGCCAGGGGAGACAGTACAACAATTTTCTGCCAGGTTTAACCAAGTCTATTTTTCGATGCTGGTTAATATAAGACCTCCTCCTGGATCTGCTCTCTTGCACTACCCGGAAGCCTTTGATCCGGAAATGGAGTTTCAGCTGAGAGAAAGGAACCTTGCAACACTTGAAGAGATGCAAAATAGTGCAGTAGATGTAGAGGCTAATTTGCTGATCAGAAGGGCAAAGTTGAAGGAAGAAGAGATGAAGAACATAGATCTAGAGGAATCGACATCTTTAGAGGTAAAGCTCGACATTTTGGTAAGTGCAGTGGAAGAGATGATGCAAAAGATCACCACAAGGAATGAGTATGATGTTCAAGACCATGGCTCGCTAATTGAAGAAGAACAAGTGGCTGATCCAAAACATTTTCTTTCTTATCCCAATTGTCATAGATCTGATAATGATTGTTTTATAGATCATCTTGGAGAAGAGAGATCTGTTGATATGACATGTATGCTTGATGATGTGTTTTATACTGATGATTTGCCTCAATTTGATCAATATGATGATGATTATGTCCTCCAAACAGAAGCTAGTTTTGCAGATAAATCAGCAGTTGGTTTGTGGAAGGAGGAAGTTCACTTTAAGCAGCTCAAATACAGTGATCAACCGATGCATATCATCTATGGAAGTGAGGAGGAAAGTGCAAAAATTTTGAAGTAAGTGAAGGATCTTTGCCTTTTTGTTTTACTTCGTTTCAGTTCATTAGAGACAACTTTCATGCAATCATAAATCAACCGTCGATAAGTTTTAATCTGAACCATCTTGAGGGCAATCAAATCCTTGTTCAAGACTTCTCATATCTAGATTTGCAGCCTCCAAATGCCATTGATTGTCAAGTTGCAGATGAATACTTGGAAGCTAAACATTTGATCAAATGATGCAAGATGATTCCGTACCATTTTGTTTCGAATCATTTCAGTTTTTGAAGGGAAATTTGCATAGTATATCTTCAATAAAGGATGAGTAGCCTATAGAAAATCATGCCATCTCATTGGAACCAATCGAAAATGGGTTGCAATAGTCTTTTCAAGTTTTTCACGATCGAATAGCTGATGTGTTGGATGATGTCTGCAGTCAAAGTCCTTCTCCATTAGTTAACTATGAGCTTGAAAAAGGTATTAATACAAATTTGATCCAATAGTCGGTTTCTTTGTCATTTTTAGCAGCAGCCTCGTCACGAAGCTCAGATGAAAGTTTTCATTCATGGTACGAGGAGAAGAAAAGTAATCCATTGGATGAGCTGAGTCCCAGTGCACATGAATTTCAAGATCCTTATGCAGTATTTTTGGAGTTAGATAGAGAATCCATATTATTCAATTTGGGAAAATTTGGATCTGTTTACAAGTTTTCATGGGAGCTACATTTCAGTAGTTCTCTCTTGTTGTTCATAAGAAAGCACTTGCGGAGAATTCAAACAATAACTAGAATGCTTACTTGGTTACATTGGTTGTTTCATTTCACATGATAAGGTGATGAATGGAAAAATTAGAGTAGGTTTTATTGAATAAGCTCCATTTTGAGCATATTTTCTAGTTTTTCAGCTGTGTTTTAGTATTGAGTCAGTTTCAAGTCAGTTTGTGTCTTTGAATCGTCAGTTTTCAGTCCTCCATTTCAGTTTGTGTTTTTGACTCCATGCCCAATGGATAAGGCTACTTGGTCTACGGTGTTCTTGGCACCTCCAAGGAGCTACCATCCCCAATGGAGCCAATGTTAGTGTCAGTCTTTGAAGCCTTCCCCCAGTGATCAAATATGCTCTTACAAAGTGATTTTATGGTGTCAAGGTCAAATTTTTTCATTTCAGTGGGTCTTCAAGTAAAATTTGGTCACTGGGTATTAGGTCTAAGATTTGTTTTCCAAAGTTTTCCAAGTGTCTCACCATTTGGCTGAGTGTACCATCATTCAAAGAGTTATCATCATTTCAGATTCCAATGGGTCGTTTTACACCTTGTTCGTGCTTCAGTTGTACTTAGGTAAGGCTCATTTCCCTCTCCTAGGGTTTTAAAGGTAATTTTTCTTGGATGGCCAAATCATCAACAAAAATTGTGTCCTGCTATTCATACACCTTCCCCTATCCCTAATATACATTCTTAAATGCTTCCCATCACTCATATCCCTCAAATTCATCATTTTCCCACAAACCCTAGTTTATTGCTACAATTTGACAATTTTCTAGGCTAGGCCTGTGTTTTGACCTTTTGGACCCCCTCCCCTCACTCAATATTTGAAATTCAACTTTCCCTTGATTCCTAACATCCATCCCTACTTTTTGAAATTTTCTCAATAATTTAGAAGCCCCTTATCCCCTTCATTTCCCTTCATTTCCACAAATCCCTTGTTCCACACAACGGGATAGGTTTTATTCAAAAGATGTTTCTGAGACAGAGAAGATGAATTTTACAAAAGTGATAGAGGTTTTTGTCCATCATTGACCCAAGAAGAAAAATATCTTTAAGTTTTTACACAGGTTTCATGATTTGGGAGAAATGTCGAAAACAACGTTGGCCTTAGGAGGATTGATGCACTTCTGGAGTGACCTTGGGAAAATCAATATTTCACCTAGCTGGGATGCTCAAATGAATTTCTTGATGATTTAAATGATATCTAGACAGAGAGATATTTCCAATGAGCTATCATGAGCTCAATTTGGAGTTGACGAAGACCTTCAAAAGTTGACTGCAACAACACTTTGCATTTAGGCAACCTCATTCTGCACATTTTGACAAGTTTTGGGAGATTTGAATTTTGACAAGGAAAATGAACTCCAAATTGAAAAATTCAAGATTTTCTAGAAATTAGACTTGACCAGATTTCCAATGAGCTATCACACACCCAATTTTGACACCGGGAAGGCAGTCAAAACTCACCTTGAAGTTGGTGCTGCGCATAGGAATAGTGGCGCTGTGCATTGGGAGGCTGGCGCTGCACATCAGGGAGGCGCTGTGCATTAGGAAGATTTTTCCTGTGTAAAAATACACTGGCGCTACGCATCAGGCAGGTGCTACGCATTAGGCTTAGTGTGCTATGCATTGGCTAGTGAGGCTTCAAAACCAAATAAATTCATCTCAAATCCTCCCAAATGCTTCATTTGCCTTCTTAACAAGTAAGTACACTCACTTTGGAGCCTAGGTAGGGTTTTTGTGCTTCAATTATATTTTTATCTCCTAAGACTCAAAAACCTAGTGTGTTTTCCTATCTTATTTGTCACCACTACAAAATCTTCTTCCTCGTCTCAATATTCCTATTTGCACTTGCCCTAAACCTACCCTTTAATCCTATCTCACTTCACTCATATTCCCTTTCCCCTTTTCCCTATTAAAACTAATCCCCTTTATCAAACCCTAAGTCCCTCATACATCAAAACCATAGCTCCCCAAATCCTTCCCTTCATTCCCATGCCTCATGTCATTACTATTGTTCCATTTACAAAATCTCTTCATACTCACCTTTTTGTTCCCACCTATTATCCATTATTCACCATATCATCACCATGTTATCTCATAGAGACAAGCACGGAAAGAGGCAGTGAATTCGATATTGAAGAAGACACTCCTAGTGATAGCTGAAGAGAAAGAAATGTGAAGAAAAGGAAGCCTCACAAAGGTGGAAAAATCATCAGGGAGTAACCTATTAGCATAAGTGAACTCCTTGCTTGCCCACTAGCCACCACATGCTTCAGACATTAGTCATGTTTTGATTTTTGTGAAATGGTAGAGAAGCATCTGGTTCCCTTGACTCCAGTTGAACAAGAAGTGGTTAATGAGAAAGAAATATGGCTTGAGAGGGTAAATATCCACCTTGAGGGTCTTCTAAAGAAAGCCAACAGAGACAAAAAGATGCTTAGGCATATGGCTTACAATTACTTGACCCAGAATAGGATAGGTAACATGAGAATTAAGCACCTTAAGGCAAGATTAAGGAGGGCCTTAAGAAGCAAAAATAGGGGTGACAAACTTGATATTTTGGTTGATGTTACACTTGCCCAACAAAGCAACCAATGAAGTATATTTGAGCCAAAACTGGGCAGATTTTGGAAAATATTTGTAAATTTTGATTTTTTGAATTAGGCAACACAGGAAATTACGGTGGATGCGCAACGCCATGGGTGTTGCGCATTGGATTGGTTCACTCTTTTGCCAAATGGCTTATAGTTTTGGATTCAACATGGAAAAACAACCAAACCCAGAAAATTTCATCAAATTTGGAGGAGATCTTGGTCACCAAAAGGGCAAAAAACACTCAAAAAGTGCCCTCTCTGCCACTTTTTGGACACACAGGAACTAGTCTTGGGAGAATCCACCTTTCAGGGGGAAATGACCTCCAAATCAGAAAATTCAAAGTGTTCCAAAAACTAGACAGGCAGGGCTTTCTAATAAGCTAACTTGGGCCTGATTTGGATGAGTGGAAGGCCTAAAAAAGTAGCCTTGAAGTGGCACTGCGCATCAGGCTCAAGGCGCTGCGCATCAGGCAAATTTTTGTCAATTTTGCCTAAAATTCAAAATTCGCCTAGTTTCTTCAGTAGTTAACTTCTTCTTATTTTATTAGTAAATTTTGCATGGTAAATGATGTAATATGATGTAAATTTGATGTAAAATGACATGAGGGGGTAGATACATCAATGAAAAGTGGTTTAAAACTGAATGTATCAATTTTCTTAGTTTTAGAGGCAAGTTGTTCCACTGCCTATTTTCTTGTTCCCAGTTTAGATATGGTTGAAACAGTCCCTTATCTCTTGGATTTGACCCCTGATGGATAGCACATGTGGTTTGGATGTCTATATCATGTGTTTTTTCAGTCATTTGTAAAGGTTGGACTCTTGTGGAAGCTCTGAGCTCTATTGTACATCCCTACAATAGTTGGCAAGGAATAAAACCAGGTTTCACAACTATTTTTGTGGGATTCTTGTGATATTGAGTTTATGTATTGTTTCTTCTTTGTAATGAGTTTTTATGATGTTTTATATGTATCCACATCTCTCTCTCTCTCTTCTAAACTAAATGAATCAAGGTGAATAGACAAAATACACTAATTTACAGTGCTTTGTCTTGGGAATGCATTTGGTTTTCTGTGTTTTTCAACAGTTTGAAGAGGATTCATGCTCCTCATGCCCTTTTCAACCCCTTAGTAGTCTAAATCTACCATCTTAACCAATTTCTAGTACATAAATCCTTTGTCTACCTCGCCCCACAGGACATGACTGTATCCCTATGTTGATTTCTCAGACCCAATCTGCCTTCCCCAATTGATCAAGCAACCAAGACCTAAAAATCAAACTAGAAACCCTTGAGCTACTATACCTAGCCTAAAATCTAATTTCATTTCAGTCATCTCATGCTGTAATTACAGTCATCTTAACCGAGATTGACAAGGAGAGAGCCCTCTCCCGACCTGGTAGGGCTGACTACCAGGTTAAGCATGGTTTGATGTTACCCTAGACCTGCCTTCGTTCAGCCTGAGGTAGATCTAGGCCCTAACAACCTGCATACAAATTTTAATACACAGAAAATAAACAATGCGAGAGCATAACACATAAAACACATATACACAAAGATTTTCCCTTAGATCCCAAAACTGGGACTACCAGCTTGATTTTTCATTATGTTCCTTTCAATGTTACAATACATATATATACATGCTGAAGCATCCAATACCATGGACCGAAAACCATTGCACCCAAAACCATGTGCGAAAACCATGCACAAAACCATAGGTAGGTTCGCCCCAACTAATATAGAGAGTTAGTCGTGGAAAGAATATAACACAACCCAATAGCGATTAATGGTGGTTGCTTGTTACAGAGAGGAAGCAGAGATCGACCTGTAGGTCCTTCATTGCGTGACTAAGTGGATCTCATACTGAACCATTAAATCTTCCTAACCCCCATACCTCCATTCAATACCTCGGCTGCCGACCTATTACATCTTTAAAGCTTTGTACCACGCTATCAGAACATTAATGCATTGGGACTTCGATTCTAAAGGAAGTTACAAAACAAAAAGTTTTAATGCTCCTTTGCCCCCTTTGGTTTAGCTCCTTTTAGTACTTCTTCTTCATAGGACCTAGGGTTGTGACCTAGGGCCTAGCCTTAATGTGCTAGTGCCTTTTGTTCCTACATGGGGGGGCCTTTTCCTTTGTAAATAGATTAGCACCCAATTCCTTTGAGTTTCTCTTAGAGACCATGCGCTAGCCTAATATATAGGAGCCCCCTTATTGACAGTTTCCAAATGAGGTTTTCACTTTGGATTTGCGACAATGCTCATTCTCTTATCGCTGATAACTCTCCTTGATTTTCCTTAGCCCTGTGCCCTTGGTTCTTTGACTCTTGTCGCGATTGTGCGCTAAACCTGTATCGGAGCCCCCTTATTGGCATTTTCAATTGTGCACTACATTACAAAGTGTCGATAATCCTCAACCACCAATTTACGATTGTCGATGTGATGTCATCACTGCAACGTGGTGCTTCCTGAGTGGTGACACATGTCACCCGGATATGCCCCCATAGGACCCCTCAAAATTCCAAAATTACATGACATGTGTCCTTCCAGACTGCCACGTCATGCTGACATCGTCTGCCATGTGTTAGCATTAGAACTAATCATGTGCTACAACGCGTCAACATGAAAGCCAATCTCGTGCTACCATGCATCACTTATCTGAACCAACCAAAAGCTGCCACCTGTCCTACAGGAGGAGAGAGAAAAGCTCCTGTTCGCCCTTGGCTTTGCAAGGAAATCCTTTGTAAATTTTTTTATGGGTCCCTTGGTGATTTTACACTATCGACACTTTTTCTAGGTTCACACATTCAAGATTTGTGATCTTCCGGTTGCCAATGTGCCATTCTACTTGATGTTGCGATTGTCGATCGTCGATATTGCATTGCTGACATGTGAGGTGCTAATGTGCCACAATTTCTTTACCTTCGATTGCAATCTCGGACATCTTATGCTGCTGAGACCTCTGACTATGATCACCGATATTCTATGCTGCCTGAAGCTACGATCGTTGATATGAGATGCGACTTTGATGTATGATCATTGATCGCCGATAACGCTTGATGTGCGATATTCATTGATATGCCATGTCGCTGGAACCTCCGATATTGCAGGACGTCCGATATGCCATGCTGCCTGATCCTTCGATTTGTGATTTACGACATCTCATAGACCTCTGATATGCTCTTCTTTCTTTCCTTTCAAAGGGAACAAAACCCCTTAACTTCAACTGACCATATCTTCTGATCTAGAGGAAGTGATTTTATGTTTGAAAATTTCATTTGTCAACATAAAAATCACGTTTTTTATGGTGGGCAGTTGTTACATTAAATTCTAGGTATATTTACTGGTGAGGAATACATGAAATTTGACACTGGAAGACACTTCGGGTTTCTATGCAGCCAAGGTTCATTTCTTAGGGAGTGATTTATGTTTGAAGTCAATGCTGGAGAAATACAGGTTTAGATGTCAGTCAAATGGCAACATACATCTTGGATGCAGCAATAATTGACTGTGGAAAATATGAAAATGGTTACAGAGCTCAACTTATGAAGTTTTGGCATAATTGGGTGTGTAAATCGAAGTATTGACTCCTGAGTGTGGTCATGAGTATCATTGAGTCTCTATCTGTATGGAAAATTATAACAAGGATATGTGACATAGTCATATATAAATAGGCTTTGTAAATTGATTACAAAGTATCCAGGGTGTTATATAAGATCGTGGTTTTCAACTTATTTCGACATCAATACACTCTTCAGCCCATAGATATTTTTTTAAATTAGAGGTAAGATGGACTAGGACAAAGGTATTCGTATCACCAAAATATGATTTCACAATCAATTTTAAATGTAATAAGCATAATGAATCTCCATAGATGTCATTTTTAAAATAATTTACCACATCAACATTCATGACTGCTTCTTAAATCATGTTCCTTTTTCTTGAAACTCGTGCATCCGTACTTCCTTGAATCATATGCTTTTACCCTTAGTCAAACTTTTTGCATCCAATGACCTTTTCTTAAATGAAATTATGTTGACAATTGACATTTTCGACATTAAAAAGAAATTTTCTTTCTTGAATGACCACTCTCGATTAACATAATTTTGCTTCCTTCTTGATGCCTTATTTTAGGAAATGTTGTGCCATGATGTAGCCCCTTCTTATGCTTGTTCTAGAAAATAAGACATCCTTGTATCTTAGGCAATCCTTTTACTTCTTTTGAGTCTGATATTTGTAACCATTACTGACAGTTTTCCTTTATATCTCCTTATTCTTTTTGGAAAAATGGTATACCACTTTTTGATGTTTAGGGAAAGATGAATGAAATGAATGATATTGTTAATGAAGTGAAGGAATATAAGAGGGGAAATAATGATTAACACAGAATAGTTACACTGTCATTACTTTTAAATGAAGAAATTTGTCAAAAGTAAAACATTAAAAATAAATTTTCTTATATATTTATCAATTACTACCTTGGTCATGCTTTGTCTTTTCTTTTGTGTTTGATTTGATTGAAGAAGCTTCTTCATGTTGTCTCTTATGACTATCCTTAACTTGGAGTTATTTCCATTATCTTCAAATATTCTTTCTTGAAGCTGTAGACCTCGTGAATTGCTTGAAGTGTTTTCATATTTCATTGTTGTTAGGTCCCTATAATACTAGTGTATTCCCTTATTATTATTATTATTGTCATTGTAGCTCCTTATTGTTATTGTTGTGCCCATGTTGTCCCCATATTGTTATTATTGTGCCCCATAGAAGCCCACTATTGTTATTGTTGTGCCCTTACATTATTATTGTTTTGTTGGCTTTGACTATATTGTGACCCCTTAGACTCCTATATATATAAAGGAGGTTTTGTCATTTCAATCATCCAAGAATTGCTCATTTGTGTAATGTAAAGAAGGTTTTCCCCTTGAAGAGGTTGATTTTTAAGTCGTTGCTCTATCTTTTCTTCTATTTTGTGCGCTGGTTGCATACCAATTGGTATCAGAGCTTTGGATTTTAGGGTTTCACAGCTTCAAACAGGTCATAGTGGAATTGCCGCTATAACACTTTTTATACAATGTTATAGAAGCTAAAATTAAAACCCATTTGAAACGAAATATTGATGAACCTTGGATCTAAATTTCAGATCTTTTCTCGCCATAGTTTCGAAGATATGATCCAAGGAAATTAGGGTTTTCGCAGGCTCTCAAATTATATCTCAACAAGGTGACCTGGGGAAAATCGTCATAACTTTCTTTTTGAGCATCAGATTTAAATTTCATAAAAATGTACAGAAAGAGGATGGAATGTAGTTTTTTGTGTATTGGTTTTAGATTTGAAGGTTGAAACAATGACACGTGGAACCTCGTACAAGTTCGCTCTACTGAACCAGTCTATAATCAGGTCATCATGGGAGATTTAGAATAACTCTCTCTTGGAGAATCCAATCATGATCAGGCTTACGAGGTTGGAACAAGGACACTAAGTTCTACCACAAGACGAAATTGTAGACCTTGGAGATCCGAAATTACAAAGATACAATATATTTAATATCGAGCTCCTACAAAGCCAAAAAGGTGTGTAGTCTTTTTAAAATTTTGCATAAGTTTGGTTTGAAAAATTAGTTTGAAGGAATTCAAAAGACATAGTGAAGCATAATTATCATTAATTGATGCCCCGAATAAAGAAAATGGAAACACCTAGTAAGCAACCTGAAAATTTTAGCATGACTCATGAAGAAGAGGAAGAAATGCAACATGATATATCAAAATTACGAGACCAAGTGCAACAAATTTCACTCTCACAAAAAGTAACAAAAGATAAGATGGATGGCTTAAATAAAGGAGTGGAAGCTAAGATGGATGGTTTAAAGAATGACGTGGAAGCTAATATGGATGGTTTAAAGAATGACATGGAAGCTAATATGGATAACATAGAAGCTAATATGGATGGTTTAGAAGTAAACATTGAATATTTGAAGAAAGACATGGAAGGTTTGAAAGGAGGTTTGGCAAAGTTTCTACAAAAATTCTTCCTAATGGCGAAAAGGTAGTCGAGGAAACTCATGATGAGAACAAAAGAAATGTTAGTCATGATTTCATAGACTCTAATGTTGGATTGAAAAACCACCATATTCCAAAGATCGATGTGAGGAAGTTTGATGGCAATGACACCGTAACATGGATACTACAGATGGAGCAATATTTCGATCTCCATAATGTGCAAAACACACAAAAGGTACACATTGCAACTTTATACTTGGAACCCAATCAGTTTGTATGGTATCTATGACTTTTCTCTCATAAACAAATTGTTACTTAGACAATTTTTACGAAAGAAATGATAGCACATTATGACGATACAAAAAGAAACAATTTTTTTAGCCAATTGATAAATCTCAAACAAAAAGGTTTAATGGTGGAGCACATTGAGGACTTCCAAAAATTGAATATAAGGTTAAACTATATTCCAGAGGAGTATAGGATTTATTTGTTCATAGGGACATTAAAGGATAACATCCAACATGAGGTTGCCTTTGTGAACTTGATTCATTGGAGAAGGCATTTAGGTTGGCAAGAAAAAATTAAAGCAAAATTATGGCAACAAGGAAGCCTACCAATCACAACTATAAATATGGAAGTGTTTTTGCTCCTACCCTTCCAAAACCTACAAGGTTGACACCACAACAATTGGAAGAAAAAAGAGCAAAAGGGATTTGTTACAGTTGTGATAGCAAATACACTAAAGGTCATAAGTGTGTTGAGAATAAATTATTTTACATAGATTGTGAAGGGGAAGAAGAAAAGGAACAAGAAACATCAAAAGAAGAGGATACACACTAGGAACAACACTTAGAGAAAGAAGACATGAATAGGACCATATCTTGTAATGCATTGGCTAGAATAACCACTCCTCAAACTATCACGATAGAAGGACATATGAAGAAGAAAATGGTAATAGTGTTGATTGATTCAAGAAGTACCCATAATTTTATTCATTGTAAGATAGCAAAGGAATTGAATTTCTTCCTATATCCAACACTAGGGTGTCAAGTGATGGTTGAAAATGGAAGAACCATAAATTTCTCTGGAAAGTGCCATAATATCAAGCTATCCATGGGAGAATAGGTGTTGAATAGTACAATTCTTTCCACTCCAATGGGTGGTGCTGATGTTGTACTAGGAGTCCAATGGGTACAATCTTTTCGTACGATAGATTTTAATTTTCAAGAACTTTCTTCTTCTTCCATTTTTTTTTAGAAGGAAAGGAAGTTGAATTAAGGGGTATCGCAGGGAAACCAGGAAAGATAATCAGCTCTAATGGCATGACAAAACTTTTAAAGAAAGAACAACGTGGCGTAATGGCACAATTATGTTTGCTAGAGGTTTCCACGTCGAAATCATCTATTTCTCCAGATAACCAAAAAGTCTTGGACAATCATTCCAAGGTATTTGAGACTCCCAGAGGCCTCCCACCTATTCATGATCATGATCATGCTATTCATTTGATTCCAGGAAGTGTTCCTCCAAACATCAGGCCTTACAAATATCCCTATGCCCAAAAGAGTGAAATTGAACATATGGTTGCAGAAATGCTAAAGGCTGGTATAATTCAACCTAGTCAAAGTTCTTTCTCTGCTCCAGTAGTATTGGTGCACAAGAAAGATGGATCATGGCATATGTGTCTGGATTATATGGAGCTCAACAAGATCACTATTAAAGATAAATTTCCCATTCTTGTCATTGATGAATTATTGGATGAATTACATGGAGCAATTTACTTCACCAAGTTGGACCTTCGTTCAGGATATCATCAAATCAGAATGAAGACTGAAGACATTCCAAAAACAACACTAAGAACTCATGAGGGTCATTATGAATTTTTGGTCATGCCTTTTGGCCTTAACAATGCACCTTCTACATTTCAAGGTTTAATGAATTCCATTTTCAAACCCTTCCTTAGAAAATTTGTATTAGTACTTTTTGATGACATATTAATCTACAACAAGTCTTGGAAGGATCATGTTCAACATGTTGATAGAGTGCTCAAACCACTGGAGGAAAAACATTTATATGCAAAAACCTCCAAATTTTTCTTTGGAGTACAAGAGGTGGAATATTTGGGTCATATTATATCTCATGAAGGTGTTAAGATAGACCCTAGCAAAATTAAAGCCATTAAGGAATGAAAAATTCCCACATCCATAAAGCATCTGTGAGGATTTCTCGGGTTGATAGGGTATCATCAAAAGTTTGTTAAGAATTATGGGAGAATAACAACACCTCTAACAACATTACTAAAGAAAGATGCATTTTCTTGGACTCCAGAAGCAATGAAAGCCTTTGAACATCTTAAGGAGGTAATGTGCCAAGCATCGGTCTTAGCTACGACAAACTTCAAAAAAACAACATTCTGGAATATGATGCCTCGAGAAATGGAATTGGTGTTGTTTTAATGCAATAAGAAAGACCCATTTCTTTCGAAAGTCGTCCAATAAAAGGAAAGTATTTACACAAAGCTATCATGAGAAGGAAATGTTGGAAATACTACATGCACTTAAGAAATGACGACCTTACCTAATGGGAAGACACTTCAAGGTAAAAACAGATCATGATAGTCTTAAATACGTTTTAGAACAAATATTATCTTTAGAAGAGCAGAAAAAATGGGTCACAAAGATGTTGGGTTATGACTTTGAAATCATCTACAAAAAAGGGAAGCAAAATGTTGTTGGAGATGCACTCTAAAGAAAGGATGAGAATGTGGAAGCATTTCTTAGTGCCATTTCTATTATCCATTTAGATTGGATAAACAAAGTAAGAGATGAATATAAGAATGACGAAGAAGTGTGGGAACTCATTCAAAAGTTACAACAAGACCACTGTACATTTGATACATTTAGCTAGAAAAATGATTCGTTATGGTATGAAGATTGCTTATACCTATGTAAGAATTCACAACTCAAATAAAAGATTCTTATGGAATTGCACACCTCTCCCTTAGGAGGGCACTCATGGTTTTCAAAAACTTGCCATAGGGTTAAGAAGGAATTTTTTTGGGATGACCTTAAATCTGATATTCAAAAGTTTGTGGCAGAATGTTTGGTTTGCCAACAAAATAAAGTTGAAACAATTAAGACCTCATGTCTATTACAACCTTTATCCATTCCAAGTCGATGTTGGGAGGCAGTTTCAATGGATTTTATCATAGGTTTACCCAAGTCCGAAGGAAAGAGTGTCATCATGGTGGTAGTTGATAGAATTACCAAGTATGCACACTTTTTTGAATTATCTCATCCCTTTAAAGCCACTACAATTGCTACTACATATAAGGAAACAATTCTAAAGATACATGGAAACCCAAAGATTATTGTAAGTGAAAAAGATCCCATTTTCACTGGAAATTTTTTGACAAAATTATTTTCTTGTCTGGGTACTAAGTTAGCTCATAGCTCATCTTATCATCCTCAATCTGATGGGAAAACTAAGATAGTGAACAAATGTTTGGAAGGATATCTTAGTTTCTTTATATCTGATAAAAAAACACAATGGATCAAATGGTTGCCTCTGGCTTAATGGTGGTATAACACTTCCATACTACAACAAAAATGACCCCGTTTATGGAACTTTATGGATATAATCCATCGTCCATCACATCATATTTAAGAGAAAATTCTAATGTTAAAGCAGTGGAAGATTACATCGAGCATCAACAACAAGTTTTCCAACTCTTAAACGATAGCCTCACTTTGGCACAAAATAGAATGAAACAACAGGCAGATCAACATCACAGCAAAATAATTTTTGTTGTAGGTGACTGCGTATTTCAAAGGCTACAACCATAAAAACAAATGTCCCTCAATCAAGATAAGAAGGATAATAAATTATCACCAAAGTATTATTATCTATACAAGGTGTTGCAAAATATTGGTACTATCACATACAAATTGGAGCTTCCTACAACTTCCCAAGTACACCCATTTTTCTATTTTTCATGCTTAAAGAAGGTTATAGGTGACAAGCTCCCAATTCAAACAGTATTGCCAGAACTTGGACAAGGAAGGAAAAATCATATTGGAACATGAAGCTCTCACAGAAACAAGAACTCGACAACCATGAAATCGATAAATTTTAGAGTATCTTATCAAGAGGAAGAACTTACCCGCTCAAGATTCCACATGGGAGGATGAGAATTTTATACAGAAGCATTCAAAACTACTCGATCGTTGAGGACAACACTTTTCTGAAGGAGAGGCAGGTTAGGTCCCTATAATACTAGTGTATTCCCTTATTATTATTGTGAGTGCAGCCCTTTATTGTTATTGTTGTTCCCATGTTGTCCCCATATTGCTATTATTGTGCCCCATACAAGCCCACTATTGTTATTGTTGTGCCCTTACATTATTATTTTTCAATGTTGCACTGGTACCACTCCCGGTTGTTGGAGAGCAACTACCCCAAGCTCCGACGTTCCTAGGAGCTTAAGAGCTGGTATGAAACACTCCAAAATAGGCAGAAACCTTGGTTGGAGCTTGGGAGATTTTTGGGAGCTTGTCTCAGTCAAAATAGAGGTTTTCGGAGCTGGTTTCCACTCGGAGCTTGGATCAGGAGCCCATAGGAGCTTTGATCCATGGAGGAGCATCTAGACACTCCTTGATGGATTGGAGCTCCTACGAGCTCCCTATCCATGCGTACCCGAAAAGTCTGCACAATGTTTTGGTGGCAATTATAGTATTTGACTGGATGAGATCGATGGATTAGCTCCTACGAGTATCCATGCGTACCCGAAAAGTCTGCACAAAATTATAGTATTCGCATGACTGATATTTTTATATATAATTGATGAGGATCAGCTCTCAGTTCATCAACAACTCTGTTCGCTGCCTGTTCACTGTCTATTCACTTGCCGTGTTTGCTGCCTATTCGCTGCCTTTTCACCTGCCGTGTTTGCTGCATGTTCGCTGCCTGTGTTCCCTACCTGTTCGTTGCCTGTTCACCTGCCGTGCTTTCCCTGTCTTCGCCTGCATGTAAGATTGCATTTTAATTTCTAGATGTTTGCATTGTTTGCATGTAAATTGTTGTCACCCCAGTCCAACGGCCTCAAATTTTCGTATTTATAATTTTAATTTTTAATATTTATATTATATTATCTGCATAAATTTTTTCTATCAGTTTCATATGTCATAAGCTTCGTCTACATAAATATAATATTTCTATATGTCAGAATCATGTAAAAAGCACTTCCCCATCCTTGCATTAAAATCAGAGGAGCATGTGGCATTCGTAGATACTGATATCTGAGAGGAGCATGTTTCGCATCATTTAAGTGTGAAGTCATTGTTACAATAATTAATTCAAATTATCAAAGACATAGTTCAATAAACAATTCTCCACTGGTCTAACCCATTACACAATAAACTTTTAATGATAAGCTGCTATGATCTTCGTAAACCAGAAGACTTTTAATTCATTAGCTGCTATGAGATGTTTTAATGTTTATGGCTTGATGGGATAGTTTATAAAGTTAAACACTACTTATAAATAAACAATTTTATTGTAACTCAGGATCACTTTAAATATAATTTATGGACCCTTCTTGTTTCCAGGTAGGAAACAATTTCAGTATAGTGATTTTATCTAGAATAATAATGGCTTTTGTGTTATGTTTAATGATTTCAGTATGCAGTTTCAGTATTAATGATTTTAGTATGCAGTTTTAATTAGCCTATTTTCAGTCTCTAGTGATTTCAATATGTAGTTTCTTTTGTGAATGAGTCTTTTTGATTAATAATCAAAAGTTGACATCTCTTCTTTAGTGTTCCTATGTGATATTCGAATATCACCTCAGAGAAGCGAACAACGAGCTCCATTGTTAATGTTAAAATTAAATTAATAAATTACTGCAAAACCTTAATAATAATAAATTAATATATATATATATATATATACATATATATTGCAAAACCTTTTAAGTTTTATGATTATCATTTGCAAATGCCAAATAATGGCTGAAAATTAAACTGTAAAATGAACATAAAGATCAAACTTTGCGTACACCAACATTTTTTTTTTGGGTAGTTGGTTTCTCTGTTCATGGGTTGGCTTCTTAAAATGATATTGAGAATATTAAGTAACATATCAACTTCTATTTTTCAATAATTCTGGGTTATGTTGAAACTTGAAATGTGTGTCATCTTCTTGAAGTAAGGTGAAGGTTCACTAAAGTTAAGATTTTTTATATTAAAATGAATGTATATCAAAGCACTTGGGAACAAATTCAGTATGGAAAGCAATAAAATTCATAAGATTTTAATATTTTATAAACACTTTATGTCAATGCTTTATTCATTTTATCTCATATCTTTTTGTTTTTTATTTACATAATTTTCATATTTTTTTTTTTTTTATTTACATAATTTTCAAACTCTCATCGAAGCATGTAAAAATTTTAAAATTATAGCATGGTAACACTTTGATGGATGCATAATTAATATATTCACTCATGAATATATAGTGCAAGTAATGTCAAATTGCAATAACAATCATTAATAAGCATCAAACATAAGTAATATAAAGCAAAGTGTCATACACATCTGTTAGATTAAAATGAATATTGCACATGCATCCTTCAATACTTATTAGAATCACACATGTTTACTTCCATTCACTACCACTATGGAGGTCCTTCCTCCAAATTTTGTGAATAGTGCATGTATCTTATTCTTAATAAAGGAAGTTAATGGAAGTTAATGGGTTGCAAACAAAGGTTAACAATTGTTATGTGTAACAAATGTATCATTTGACTATCAGTAAGTTAATTATTAATTTATTTTAGTATTATGTTATTACAATCATTCACTTTATAAGTTTTCTCATTAAGTAAATAATGATGTACACCTAGATAAAAGTTAATTACTATTTTATTTTAGTATTATGTTATACAATCATTCACTTTATAAGTTTTCTCATTAAGTAGATAATCATGTACACCTAGATAAAATTTAATTATTAATTTATTTTAGTATTATGTTATTATAATCATTCACTTTATAAGTTTTCTCATCAAGTAGATAATCATGTACTTTATCCATAAAGTACATCCATCAGACTGAAATCACTAATAGTAATTGACTAGTTTATTAGAGTATGCAAATTATCATTGACTAGTTTATTAGTTTATGAGAACTCAGAATATGCAAATTAAATACTAGTATTGTGATTTTTATTTTTTTGTCATTTATGTACATTGTAAAATATATTTATTTGTTCCACTTCTAATGTTTTTTTTTTGTATTTTAATGTAAATTTTCAGTATTGATACCATGGATAGAGGGTTGGGCAATGAATGTGGTAACAACAACAACAGGATGAGACCCCCACTACCTCCACAAGTTCAACAAGAGAATGTAGAGGCAACAATAGGTACCCACAAGCAATCAAGCAACATTTCCAAGAAGCCCTTAATGAAGTTCATGAAAAAATAACACAAAACAAGACAAAAAATAGTGGGGGCTGTGAGGAATGGCAATGCAATTTGTGACCATGTTTTTAAGGGTAGCTATACAAGAGTATGGCATCATCTTTTGGGCATACTTGGGTTAGGAGTGAAGAGTTGCACATGTAACCTTGAACAAAGAATGGAGATGAGTAAGCTTCACATGAAAGCAAATGGAAACAATGAATGTGATAGTAGCATTGTATCTCCTAATAATAAGAGAGACATATATGAAAATTCATCCCAATGTATCAATGAACAAAGTCACAACCAAATTGAGACTAATCAAGGAAGTTCTAGCACTAAGATGACTACTGTAAGTGACTCCATTCAAAAGATGTACAATGTTTTGAATAGGGATGAAGTAGATGATGCCATAGCAGATTTTTTTATGGCGAATGGAATTTCATTTAATGCCACTCGTTCACCATACTATAAAGAAATGGTGAGAAAAATCATAGTTGCAGGGACAGGATATGCAGCCCCGGGTACAAAAAAATGAGGACTTCATTATTATATAGAGGGGTGACAAGAATGCATGGACTTATGGAGGACCTAAAACAGTCATGGGTTCATTCAGGTTGTTCAATTGTCATGGATGGTTGGACAAATATTCAACAAAGACCTTTGTTGAATGTTATTGTCACATCACCAGAAGGGCCTTATTTTTAAAAAGAAATTGATTGTAGTGGTAAAAATAAGGATGCTACTTTCATGTTTGAAATGTTGAAGGATGCAATTGATGAGGTTGGTCCTTCAAATGTGGTACATGTTATCATAGATGCAACACTTTTTTGTAAAGCAACGAGATTGATGATCCAAAGTCGATATAGGCATATCTTTTGGACTCCTTGTTGTGTACATGCCCTTAACAATCTCTTAAAAGACATTGGTAAAATATAGTGGATTACAAAAATCATTTCATATGTGGGAGAGGCACAAATTTTCATCTACAACCACCATGCTTCCTTGGCAATTTACAAGATGTATTCAAAGAAGCATTTTTTAAAACCTGTAGAAACAAGATATGACACATATTTTATTTTTCTTGAGTGCATGGTTGAAGTCTATGTATCTTTACAAGCCACCATTGTTTCTTTAGAGTGGAATGCATGGACTGAGTCTAAGTCACCTCAAGTGAAGAAGATAAGAGAAATGCTTCTTAATGAGGATTGGTGGGCTGATTGTAGATATGTTGTCTCTTTCACAACTCCAATTGTGGAGTTGATCAGGTATGCTGATTCAGATTCTCCTTCTCTTGGAGAAATATATGAATGTATTGATACCATGGCAGGCAAGGTAAAACACATCATTCGCCAAAGAAACCCTTCTTTGGAGCTTTTCCATGAAATCCACAATTTGATAGCAAAAATATGGCTTAAACTCAACACCTCCCTTCACATGGCTACATATACCCTTAATCCAAAGTGGTATATGGAAAGACCAATAGAATTCTTGCTATTGATGATGAAGAGGTAAAACAAGGGCTTCTTGATGCTATAAATAAGATGTATACTGTTGATGAGGCAAGTGTGATATGGGAAAAATTTATTGATTTTGGTACATTAAGCGCTCCTTCATTCAGCCAAGATGCAAAGAGGGACATCAAGCATTATGCTCAGAAGAAACCCCTTGGATGGTGGAGAATGTATGGGGGCCAGGTCCTAGAGCTCCAAAACCTTGCTTCACGTTTGATATCTCAGGTTTCTAGTTTCTCAGCCGCTGAAAGGAATTGGTCCACTTATAGTTTCATACACTATGTTAAAAGGAATAGACTTACCTCTAAGAGAGAAGAGAAACTTGTTTATGTGCATAATAGTCTTTGACTTTTTTCAATGAAGCTACCTGAATATTTAGAAGGACCTACTGCATGATGGGTGTGAACATTGAAGATGCTGCCCAAGTTGATGATGATGATGATGACAATCCTTTACCAAATGCAGGATTGATTGACATACCTTTAGATGAAATTGTTTCATTTGATGATGACGATGATGATGGTGTTTATCCAATACCCAGTGAGGCTCAAGCTTATATGGATCACCTTGATGCTGAAGATCGTACTATATGATCATAAGCTTTGTATTTTTGTTGCTATATTTTGGCTATTGGGAATTTTGAATTATGTACTACTTTAGGCTTTGGCTTTTAAAGTTTTTTTCTAGTATGAACATCAATATGATTTTATGTGGCTTTTAGTTCTTGTTTTAACTTTTTATGGTTGTCTCTTGAATGATGAATCATTTAAAAATTTTATTTGATATGTACATTTAATCTTTACACTTATATATATATATATATATATATATATATATATATATTTTAATATATTATAGTTGCCGCTCCCAACTTGGTGTTTCCCGTAAATTTGGGAAAAGCTTCTATCCATACAAGATACTCGTTTCCATGTATCCAAAGTACCCACGTACCGGAAATTTGTGCAACATAGTTATTTTTATGTCAGCTTTGACTATATTGTGACCCCTTAGACTCCTATATATAGAAAGGAGGTCTTGTCATTTAAATCATCCAATAATTGTTCATTTGTGTAATGTAAAGGATTTTCCCCCTCGAAGAGGCTGATTTTGAAGTCGTTGCTCTATATTTTCTTCTATTTTGTGAGCTGGTTGCATAACAACTGTTGGAGTAGGCTATAAGTCCCTCTGCTAAAAATGTTGCCAAGGTAAGATTTCAAGTCCCTCTGAAATGTCTTTGATGGATGCAAATTCGGGTCCCTTTTTTTGATCATACAAGTCCCTCTAAAACTGAGATATTGTTAAAAAGATAGTGCATAACTGTAAAAGGATTTTCGAGAAGGAAAAACTCAGAAATTGTGCACCTTACCCCTCAACTTAGGAATTGACTTGTCCTCAACTCATGTTTGCAAATGAAAATGTTTTATTGATTGCCAACAAACTTGAAATTATTTAGATGACAAACTTGATTTTTTTTGTGAATTTTGATTGGCCAATTTTGCTTGTTTTTCCAATGAGAATTATGGTTTATATTGTGACAGTTTCTTGGTTTTCACAACTAAACCCCTTTTTTATTTTTATATTTTTTAATTATTTTTTGTATTTGTATTTTTTATTTTTTTATTCAAGAGGGAGGTAAGGTAGATGCAAGATTGTGTTTTTCTAGTACCTCCATCTCATTTTGTTGTAATATCTGTTGAAAAAAATATTATTTGTTTATAGGCTTGTTATATAGCTTTAGCTTATGTCCATTAACCAAAAATGAGACTTCTTCTTCATCAATTGTCTTGACCTTGACTGAACCATTCTCATAAATTTCTTCAATTTGATATGGACCAATCTAATGAGTTATAAATTTGGCTTGAAAGTCTTTGAATTTTGAATCAAATAATAAGGCCCAGTCACCTACTTTGAATTGTTTCTTCTTGATGAATTTATCATGCCATGTTTCTCTCTGTTGTTGAATCAGAAAAGTATGTTGTATTGCTGCTTGTCTCATTTCATCTAATTGATTTAACTGCATCACCCTTTCTTTTTGTGCTTCATCTAGATCCATTCCTAAATCAGCTTCCAACTTGTAAGTATGAATTTGAAACTCAATGGGGAGTAATACTTGCTTACCATATACCAACTAATAAGGAGTGAAACTTGTTGTATTTTTCCAAGTGATTCTCATGAAGCTTTTCTAACCAATATTTTCTATGCATTCGAACTATCTTGGTCATGATTGCTTCCAAAGTTTTATTAGTAGACTCCACTTTTCCATTTTCTTGTGGATGATAAGGTGTAGACTTCTGATGCTTGATCTTGTATTTTTCTGCTATGTCTTGCACCAATTTAGAAGTAAATTGTGTTCCTTGATCAGTAACAATTTCTCTAGGAACTTCAAATCTTACAAAAAATTCTTCAAAGATAAAGTGAACAATTGTTTTTTCTGTAGCTATTGGAAATGATTTTTTTTTCACTCACTTTGTCACATAGTCAGTGCATACCAAGATATACTTCTTTCTATTTGATGGTGGATTGATAGGACCAATGAAATCAAGTGCCCATTTCTCAAATGGTTTTATGAGAACTTGTGGCTTTAGTGGCATTTCATCAGATGGTACTGGTCTACCCATCCTTTGACAATTGTCACAAATTTTGACATATTTCTTGGAATCTTTAAAAATGGATGGCCAATAATACCCCAAATTGAGTATTTTGTATGTTGTTCTGTTATCTGCAAAATGTCCACCACAAGGTTCATCATGAAAAGCTTTTAAAATTTCTAATATCTCATCTTGTCTTACACATCATATAATAATGAGATCATAACCAATATAGAAAATATCTCCATTAAGTCATATGTATCTAGCACTTCCTTTAATCACTTTTATTTTCTCTTTTGATATAAATTGTGGAGGTAAATTTACTATTGATAAATAGTTAGCTATATCAGCATATCATGGAGTTATAACTGATATTGAAATAAATTTTCATCTATAAAATTATCTACGACAGGAACAATCTCACCAGAAGTATGTAATCGAGATAGAAAATCTACCACTTGATTTTCCCTTTCAGATCTATCTAGGACAATAATGTTGAATTCTTGCATCAATAACAACCACCTTGTTATTTTGCCATTAGTAATGGGTTTATTCATCAAATACCTGATAGAAGAATGATTTGTATGGATGAAGACTTCATAACCTGTGATGTAATGAAGAAATTTATTCACAGCATGAACTACTACCAACATTTCTTTCTCAGTAACTGTGTAGTTCAATTATGCATGGGTTATATTTTTGCTAATAAAATAAATAACATAAGTCATATGAATCTCTTTTTGACCCAGAGATGCCCCTATTGCAGTTTCTGACGCATCAGTAGAGATATGAAATGGAAAATCCCAATTAGTTTGTAGATAGTTTTTCCTTGAGCTTTTGTTAGGCAAAGAAATTTATTTTGCAGACAAAAGCAATATCCCTAGATTTCCAACAAAACCTAGTAAAAAACATCAAAATAATTGCTACCTTTCCTTAGCCTATAAATAAACATGAAACATGTAGTATGCAAATAATCACTTACCTATTAGCGATGTGCTTGTAAATCCTTTCAATGCTTTTCACAACTAGATTTTCCTCATGCCTTAAAGGCTTTCCAAATGATTTCCACAACTTCTCCATGATGCTCCAAAAGAGATCTGCATAGACAAAAACATTCAAAGGGATCAAATCATATCACATATAAAATAAAAGGTTAATGAAATCCCTAACTTAACATATGACATATAATTGAATCAATAATAAGTTATAAACCATGCAAGTGATCAAGGAATCTCGTAAATTAGGAAAGAAAAACTACTTTGTATTAAATTCAAAGGAGAACAAGCTTATAGAATGGTTTCCTTGATGTCACAAGCCTCTTCCAATGGTCTTCATTCCTTCTCTTGATGAAAATCTCTTCAGACCTAAAATCAGCAGCATAAGTTTACAAATCGAAGTCTCTCTCCTTCCTCTAGTCTTATGTTCAGTTTATAGGCAAGAGGAGTAGGTTTCTAGTTCCTCTTCTCAAGGGATACCATGCTTAAGAGGAGGAGATTAGTCCCATGAACCAAGGGATGATGCGCATGTATGTAGTATTTCAAGGTTTCTAATTTGGATAATATTCCTCCATCAAAGCTTCTAGAATTTTCTTTTTATTTTTACTTGCATGAACACGATTGCAAGCCAAAATGGTAAAAACTTCACATGTGCATGTAATGGCTAGAAAAATTTCTTAGATGCTCAAAAATGGTTTTTAAGCAGTGCAACCCAAAATTCCTTTTGTCCTTGGTATTGTTTTACTTCAAGCTTCATAGGGGATTCACTTGAGACATTCATGTCAAAGGTTCATATTAGAGACCAATTGGTTGAAGACCTTAAACAAACAATCAAGGATTACCATATCACACTTTCATATAAAATCACTAAGGTAGGCATTTCCATACTCAGAGTACAAGTATCTTAAAGAATCAGTATGGAAATACATTTGAAGATCCATGTCAACAGAACACACAGTATGGACGCAACCATCAATAGACCTAGGTTTATAATCATGAATATTTAATAACTCCACATAGCCTGGATGGATGAAACTAGATCTAGGATCTTGATCTCCATATCTCGATGTACGAATCTAACCATGTGAGTAAATATCTTGAAGTCAAACATGGTAGAAACCAGCTGATTACCGGTCAATGATGTAAACCATTAATAGGTGAGAGAGAAACCACCAATAATGATAATGACTCTCAAGGTACTTCAATACAATCTATGAAGTGCGATTAAATTTTTTGAAGTTGAACACTCATAGAATCATTCAATCGAAGGCCAATGATGAGAACCTATCATTGAAAGAGAGAAACTTACCATTGAGGCATGCAGGCTTCAAGGTATTGTTTGAAAATTTAATTGACCTTAAATCGTTTACATAAATTATCGACCAGGGTGAAGCTAATGAAGTGTAAGTGCACTGTATGTGATAGAAGCCTTTTATTCTAAATTAAATTGAGTTATTTAAATGTGCATGTATTCTATGAGTAAATTAGTTATTTCTAGAAAATAAGATTAACTCTACAATGATGATCACACTCTTTTTCTTATAGAAATCTCACACTCTGCCTTGAAATAAAGAAAATCTCACACTTCTGTAAATCAATATCACACTTGATGTAAATGAAAATTAATTCCATGCTTTGCATAAATAAGAATTATATACACACACTCAAATGCAGAAGAAAAAACTACCATTGAATCCCATCACACATCTATATAAGCATCAATCATACTTGTATGAAAGCAAAATGAAATAAACTCTTGCTTAAAATACATTCCACTTGCTTGAATTATAGATCACACATGCTTGAAATTTAACATCAAATTCTGCAAATAAATCCTATGACTATAAGAAAGATAAAATTATGTCTAATTGATTAAAGTGTAACACTATGTCATTGCTGCTAAACTCTATCCATGTGCATTCAGAATCTATGAACAAACGAAATGATTAGTAGAACAAACTTAATTCAAATGTAGAAGAAATTAGAATGCAATTACTTAATCAAACAAACAGAAAGTTATGAGAATGTAAAGAAAATTTCTATCTAATGAAAATGAAACATAAATATTTACTACTTGAGGGGGCCCTCCACGAGAAGAAGGAAATCACGCTATTGATCAAACACTTAACCACACATGAGAAGGCGAAATGATTCTTTAATAAACATAGCATTAAAAACAGAGTTTAAATCTCACTGTCACGTCCTTACTTAACTACCTTTTCATTTCTATCGAGAGGCATATTTATAGAGCTGTCACACCAGGAGGTAACTCCTCAAATCAAATCATGTTATTCATTCAGGTTGTTCATTGTTATATACAAGATGGAGTGTCTGTTCAGTTCATCTCCTGGTGACTCTCAATCTTTTTTGTTATTTATTTACATTAATTACAGTCGTTCACCCAATCCCTATGATTAGGTGTCAACATTCCCCCCCCCCCCCCCCCCCTTAATATGAATGGATGTTGGTGAGTCCAAGCATCGTTCTGAATCTTTCAAGATTTTCTCTTCCAAGCGCTTTGGTGAAGATGTCTGCAATTTTCTCATTAGTGGAACAATGGTGGAGATGGATTGTTTTGGCCTCAACATGATGTCGAATCAGATGCTATTTAGTATTGATGTGCTTTGTTTGATCATGGAACTTTGGGTTCTTGGCCAACTTTATTCTTGAGGTATTGTCAATCATGAGTGGAGTCGATTGTACTTGTTTTACCTGCAAATCTTCAAGAATTTTCTTGAGCCACACAATTTCTTTTGTTGCCTCAGCTGCTTCCACATATTCTGCCTCTGTTGTGGGATCTACTGGAACTGATTGTTTGGAATTCAGGAGACAACTCCTGGTCTAAGACTCATAACATAACCTGAAGTAGATACCCCTGTTTCTTTGTCTCCATCAAAGTCTGAATCAGAGTATCCAATCAAGCTGAAGTCGCCCACCTGTGTATATTTGATTCCAAAGTCTTGAATTCCCTTCAAGTACTTTAGAACTCTTTTTGCAACAGATCAATGTCCCTCACAAGGCTTTTGCATGAACCAGGAGAGGATTCCAACAACAAATGAAATGTCTGGTCTGGTAGTAGTTAGGTAGTTGAGACTTCCTACAAGCTGTCTATACTTTGTTGCATCCTCAAATTCTTTTCCTTCAATGGATGTGAGCTTTAAGTTTTGTTCCATTGGAGTAGTTAGAGGATTGCATTCAGTCATGCCAAACCTTCTCAACAGATCTCCAATGTACTTCTTTTGAGAAAGGAATATGGACTTCAGATGTTGAGTTACTTCAATACCAAGATAGTAATGAACATAGCCCAAATCAGTCATTTCAAAACCTTTCCTCAATTCCTTCTTTATGGATTAATGTAGGTTTCATTGTTCCTTGTCATCAAAAGATCATCTACATATACCGCAAGATATACAACTATTTTTCCAACCTTCTTTACAAACAAAGTTGCATCATCAAGATCATAATGTTTGAAATTGAGTTTCAGAAGATGCTCAGTTAGTTTTTCATACCAGGCTCGGAGTGCTTGTTTGAGTCCATACAAGGATTTCACAAGTTTGTATACTTTATGTTCATGTCCTTTCACAGCAAATCCTTCAGGTTGAGACATAAAAAACATTCTCTTTTAGATCTCCATTCAAGAAAGTAGTTTTTACATCCATTTTATGGACTTTCCAACCGTTCTGAGTTGCTAGGGCAAAGAGTGTCCGGATGGTAACCCATTTTGCTGTGGGGGCAAAAGTCTCCTCATAATCGACCCATTCCTTCTGTGTAAAACCTTTTGCCACAAGCCTGGATTTGTGCTTGTCGAGTGAGCCATCAGCTTTATACTTGTTCTTGTAGATCCACTTGTAGCCAATTGGTTTGGTTCACAATGGAGGATCAACCAGCTTCCAAGTGCCATTCTTTATCAGGGAATCATACTCCTTTTGCATCACTTATTTCCATTCATCATGAGAAGCAGCTTCTTTGAAGGAAGTTAGTTCAAAATCTGTAGACAAATTTAATTCACAATCATAAGAAACATCCATATCAATAGGTGAATCGGAGTCATCTCCATCACCTCCATTTTGATGGTTTGAATTTCTAGTTCCTGTCTTTCCAACCTCATCAGGATGAACACTTTCAAGTGTCTTTGTCAGCCACTTTGGGGTACCTTTCTCAGATGGTCCAGGCTGCTCCATTGATTGAGTTGGGATTGAATCAAGATTGAGTCTCCCAATTCTATCAATCACATCACTCAAAGTATCATCCGTTGTTGGAGTTTCATGCGAGGGAGAGAGTAATTCAGAAGAAGATTCCACATGTTGATCTAGTATAGGAATCCCCCCTTCAAGATGTGGAAACTGATTATCAAATTCTTGAAATGATTTTGCATTTGAGAATCTATCCAAGCGATCAAGTTGCCACTCAACAACATTGTCAGTTTTGGATGATTCAAGAAAGATTACATCTCTAGATAGAACAAACTTTTTATTGAGTTCATCATAGAGATGGTATGCTTTGGAGGTGTTTGAATACCCTAGGAAGATACACTTACGACTTCTTGGACCAAGTTTGTTTCTATGTACCTTTGTATCAAGGCATAACATGTGGAATCAAAGACCATAAGATGCTTTACCAAAGGAATGTGCCCATACCACATTTCATAAGGAGTCTTGTTTCTAATAGCATTAGATGGACATCTATTCTTTACATATACAACACATAAAACTGCATCAGCCCAAAACATCAATTTTACATTTTTGAAAAACATCATGGAGCATACCATATTTAAGATTGTCCTATTCATTCTTTCAGCTACTTCATTCTGTTGGGGATTATAAGGCACAGTTGTTTGATGTTTGATCCCATGTTGGCGAAGATAGTTTTCAAATTCATTTGAAGTTTATTCTTTTCCATTATTAGTGTGAATAGAGCCAATATGAGTTTGTGCATCATTTTCAATCCATGTACAAAAGTTCTTGAATGTTTGAAAAGCATCAAATTTGTTCTTCAATAAATAAACCCAACACATTCTGGTGTAGTCATCAATAAATGTCATCATATATTTATTTCCATTTGTAGAAGGAACATGCATTGGACCACATAAATCTGAATGAATGAGTTCAATTTTTCTATGTGCTCTTAAATGTGAATCATGAAAAGACTGTTTGCTATGCTTTCCTAGAATGCAAGCATCACATTGCTTAAGTTTCCTAGGAATTGTAGGCAACCCAGTAACACCATTTTTCTTCAACAAGTGAAGGCTGTCATAGTTCAAGTGTCAAAATCTAGCATGCCATAATAAACTTGATGGAAATGTACCTTCTTCATAATGAGAATTGTATGAGAAATTTTGTACACAAGCAAAGGTACCCTGTAGCTTGAGAATCCTTTCTTCTTCTATCTCCATCATGAAAGTGAGTGTTCTGATGCTTTTCTCACCTCAAGCTTGCCATCAAACATATGAATGGAGTGTCCTTGCTAGCAGATGTGGACCAAGGACAACAAGTTTCTCCTTAGCTATGGGAGATATAGAACATGATGCAGAATAATGTCAGGAAGACCAGGCAATTTAAGCCTGATTGCGCCAAGCCCTGATGGCTTGAATTTTGATTTGTCTGCAAAGTATACTGTTCCATCAACATTGTCAGTAAATTCTTCAAAAAAATGTTTTCTAAAAGTCATGTGGCAAGTTGCTCCTGAATCAAGCAGCCAATCATTTTTCCAAGAAGCAAGTGAAGCAATAAATAAGTCTTCATTTACTCCAATATTACAGTGTACCACAACATAGTGAGCGGATTCAGGTGCTTTACCTTTGTCTTTGTCATTATTTTTACCTTTGGGTTGGTTTCTTTCCTGCTCAATTCTGTCCCAAGGTAGCTTGCATGTGGATGCATCATGTGATCCATCTCTTTTGCAGCGTATGCAGTGCAAATTTGACTTTTCTCCTTGAGAGTGTTTGCCCCCCCTGCCTCTGAAATATCTTCCTCTTCCTCTTCGACCACCTCTTCCTTTGGAAGAATCTTGGGCAAGATTCTTTTCTCTATGAGCAAGGCACAGAGCCTCTTCAGAAGATTCAGGGTTTGTCTTCTTTCCAAAATATTTCTCTATTTTCGCAAATTTTTTCACAAGAGAGTCAATAGTAATATCTTTGAGATTTCCATTTGCTTGCAATGACTCAAGATAATAGGAGTAAGTAAGATAAAGTGCCTTGAGAAAAGCGATCAGAGGAATATCCAATTCAACCTTAGTGACTTTAATATCATGCATTATAGATTTTATTTTGGATGCAAGAGCAAGAGGATCATTATTTTTTAATTCAAGGGTGAAGAGTTTAATCATGAGTTGAACAACTTCAAGTGTAGAGTGTGAGTCATAGAGTTCTTTCAGCTTTTGTAAGGCTTCGAATGCATTTGAAAATGGAAAAATGTGTTGACTCACCTCTTCACTTACTGATGCTGCAATCAATGCATAGGCTTTGTTGTTCTTATTTTCCCAAATGGCGAGCTCATTGTCTGAGCTAGGTTGGACTCGTGCTTTATCTCCTTCTCCAACACACGCTCCTTTCCATAGCTCATTAAAAATGAGAGTGTGTTGGATTTTCCACGACCATTCGGGATAATTCTCCTTTCCATTGAGAACTACTCCCATAATAGATATAATTGAATGCATTGTAAAATCTGAGTGCTGTAAAAATACTTCTGCTGCCAATTAAAAAAAATATTGTACTTCTGGTGGTAAAACAATTACAATATGATATGTTAAAAAAATCGGATTTATTTATATGGAGGAGTGAATTTGTATGGACAGGGAGCGGTGTATGAGTTATATGGAGGCACTGCGAGTGGTGGGACTGATGTTGAGATTTAAGAGGGAGAGGATACCCTATGGCAGATATATGTGGAGCAGCGACAATGTGGGAGGAGCAAAGCAACGTGGAAGGAGGGGCTGTATATCAAAGTCCGAGGAGCAGCACAACGTGGTAGGATTTTAACACGGAGAATGGAGTGAGCGTGGTAGGATTTTAACACAGCGAATGAAACCGTTTCAAAGTCCTCAGACCAGAGAGGAGGTGCTGTATATATCTGGCAATGGCACCAATGGGTGTGTGGATGGGGGCTATACAAGCCAATGTTAAAGCATGGAGGATGATAACTCTGCAGTGGTATATGTATGGAGGGATACCAACAGTGTATCAACCAATTAACCACAGTGATCAACGATTAAAGGTATGGGAGTGGACTATGTATGGGATCGACGAGTGAGGAGTCGACTATTGCAGTGATAAGGAGTATAAGAAAGCTACAGGGTATAGTGCTTTTAGGAGCGGTGCTCAATGAGTAGAGTGATATACCACAGGGACATACCATAACGACGTTCACCATAGCGATGTTCACCACAATAGCGTTTACCATTACCCAAAACTACCAGCTTGATTTTGAAGCGTTATACCACTACTGTACCACGACTGTATTCTTGGATGGGAGGTAGTCAGAGCTGCTAGGCAAGCCAAAATCAACAAAATAATAGTGAGAGAGATGTCGGTATGTATAGGATTCAAAACATAGACATAATAGGCAGAATAGGAGTTACAAATTAAAGAGGGAAGCCAAAAATGGCACTGGCTCTGATACCATGTCAGACTAGGAGGTAACTCCTCAAATAAAATCATGTTATTCATTCAGGTTGTTCATTATTATATACAACAGGGAGTGATTGTTCAGTTCATCTCCTGGTGACTCTCCATCTTTTCTATTATTTATTTACATTAATTACAGTTTTTCATCCAATCCCTATGATTAGGTGTCAACAAGAGCTCATAGCAATAAATTTTTCAGAGCTATACGCCTAATCCCTATCAACAGAAACTATAATTAACTTGAAAAGATATTGTAACATAATTCGCTCATGATTTTCTATTATCAAAGCAAATCATGAGGCATAAATCTCATTCTCGCTCACCTGTTGCCGACTACAGAGGTTGACTTCATCTTTGACCGCATCACCAAGACCTACTTCCATCGATCTGGTTCATGAGAGTAGGAGGAAATTGTTGAGTGCATCAATTTCCACCTACCCATATATTTCGCTTCCTAGCTGGCACCTTGGAACCTGTCAAACCATAGCCTTGGCTACAGAATCATATATTGGCTACAAAATCATTACAATTCGGTAGCTGAAGTAAATATTAAACTAAATAATAAAGAACATTATCAATTTATGAAATACAAGACTATTGTATACCTGTTATGTCATCATTCTTGTGATTTGATGCCCAATGTGTGTTTATGAAGGTAAAAAATAGATAGAGTGAAAAAGGGTTCAAAAAGAAGCAATTGTGAGGCTCAACATTGCCCCACATGGAGGTCATTTCATGTTCTCATGCAAAAATTTCAAAACTGATGAACCCTTCCTGTTACTGAACTCCTTCAGATACTTGAGCTAAAACATCCATATTTGTCTTCTTTTCCTTCTCCTTAGTGATTGCCATCCTTGGTTTATTCATCAGAATCTTATGCTTTAGACCTATGAATTTTCTCTTAAGGGATTTGTTCTTTTATTTTAGCTTCTTATTCTTATCATACCATAGAGAAAGATGTAAGAGAATATTGTCATTCTTGGTCCTCTATATTTCATTTTTTACTTTCATTGTTTCATGTTCCTATTTTAACTGCTTGTTTAGTGTCTCCAATTCATAAATTTCATGTTTGAGAGAATTTATAATTGGAGGTTCTTGTGGACTATTAGAATGGATTTCTTTTTTTGTATTTGAAGAGGATGTAGTGGCCTTTTTTGTAGCTCTTTTATCTAAAGATTATATATAATCATATATCTCCTATTGGACTGGGTCAATTTTAGGTGTTCTTCTTACTGTATTAGCCATTAGTGATGAAACTAGTGATAGACCTATAGGTGATGGAATTGGTGATAAAATAATTGGTGATGGAGCCTTTATCCCTTATTCTTCCTCCAGATTGAAAAACTATATGGATTGTTGAGATTATTCCTTCGTTGTTTTGTTGAGTCTTGCACTCCTCCTGACAATGGATGATGTTTTAGTGAGAGGAATTTGTTTTTGAACTTTTTTTTGTTCTGTCTTTGCTTACTCTATTTCCTTTGTTTTTCTTCTAGATATTCTTTCTTCCTTATCACTGGTTTTTCTTCTTCTAATATTCTTCTTTTTAAAATTTTCTAATACATCAGCAAGGGGAGTTTCATCTTCTGAGGACTGCTCTTGTTGTAGAGGTAGGTCATATTTAGGGTTTAGAGATAACTTTGTTCTACTTCTCTTTATTTTGTTGATGGGTTCTTCTTTTTTTGCCTCTTTAAAGTGGTTTCTGACTAGAAAAACATTCTCAATCATCTCCAATACTTTTGAGGTGGGCTTCAATCAACGTTTTTATCAGTCCGTGACGATACATGGTATTTTCAATACACTGTATTTTTCTCTTAGTATTACTGATCATTTTCTTTAGAATATTGAGTAAGAAAGAAGGAAAACTAATTTCATTACCCTCAAGGAAATGCATCATCAAACGTATATGATAGAAAAACATATTGTTGAATCTACCTTCATAAGTAAAAATTTTTGAATAATCAATAATAAATTTCTCCATTTTCTTTTAAGAGTTGTACTTGGGATGCCTTTCTTAAAGACTGAAGTGTCCATACCTGGGTTTTTGAGAAATGTCCTCCATTCATTTCCTTCAATTCCTCTATTTTTGAACCATATTTCACCAACCCTAGGTAGCCCAATTACTTCTGCCATGAAATATTTTGTCACTACTATTTTCACATCTCCAATTTCTGCCTCAACTCCATCAAATGCTCAGGCAAAGGACTTTGTTACTTCTTTGTCATAGCCATTAATTTTTTCTACAAATTCCAACCATTGTACTTGTTGTAACATCTGTCTAACTTGTGGATAACCCTCCGTGAATTTCTTCCCATCCGGTTCTGTCCTCACAATAACCCCCATGTTGGTGAAGTCTCAATCTGTAATTACTTCTTTTGACAAGGTTATGGAGAAAAAATGGCTTTGGAAAACTAACTATGGATGGGAGTGAAATTGTCAATGGAAATGAGTGAAAAGGATTTCGGGAAAACAAAGTATGAATGAGGGAAAAATTATCAAGGTTTATGGAGTGGAGTATATGCGCAATGATGAATGATGAATGGGATTACGACTAAATTTGTTGATAGGACATAGTATTTATAGTTAAATCTGAATTTGGAATAGTAATGATTGCTTCAATGGTGATAGAAACATCTATTTTATTTCATAATCTAATGTTTCTTACCTTTATTATTTAATATAATATTTACATACCTTTGGATTTATGATTCTAATTCTTTTATTGAAATTTTTATATTGTCCTTGGATGCCTTCAATTTCAAGCTTGATTATTTTCTTATTCCAAGATCTTCAATTGTCCCAGTTGGTCCATGTTAGTATCTGCTACAATTTTCTTTTAAAGTTGCAGATTCTCAATAATTCTGTAGCTGCTTATTTTGAAAAGAAAAAGAGGGTTACAAAGAAAATGGGATTATAACAAGGTTTAAAAAGAAAATCTAGGTTGCCAAGAGTACTTTGTTTTCATTCTAAATTTTTTGTATAAACATGCCAACAATGTTGGTTTTCATGTTTATACCATTTTATTATTATTATATATATATATATATATATATATATATATATATATATATATATATATATATATATATATATATATATATATATATATATATATATATAGTCAACTGGTGGGATTTGGGAGCAAGTCTAGAAGGGTAGCGATGGAACTAGGGTTTCTGATCAGGTTTACATCGTGGCGCACTAGTCTAGCAGACCTTTCTCAACGCCTGCCCCCGTAATAGTTTCCCTAACCTTCGCTGCATATGATTGACTGCCTTCCTACCCCTTTCCCTGCTTTTCCCTTCCCATGTTTTTTCCTTTCCACAGTTGTTTCCAGTGGCACATTTTACTCGACGGTTTACCCTTCGCCGTTTCATCTCTTCACCATTCATCCCTTTGTTTCTGCAGGCAACTGTCAACTACAGGAAGTGACTATTATGGAGGCTAACCTAGACTATTTAGCTGACCCGTCAGAAGGAGAGCCCATTTGGACAAAAGCCAGAACCACCCTCAAAGGTTTTTTCTCATTTGAAAATGAGCTCATCGAGGAAATTGGTGCACTCCCTCGCATTTCTAGCCCTCGGTTTAAGTCTGTCTCGCTGCCCGAAGACACCCCCGTCGATCCGAAGCTTGTTTCACAACCTAATCCTCCTTGTTCCTTGGCTTTTACTGGGCTTCAGAATACCCCTATTGGACTACCCCTTGGTGCGGCCACAGCTTCGCTCCCCTCCTCATCTGGCTCCAGCAAACCCTTGCCTGATCCCCCTTCGACCCTGGCCTCACTGACCTCCTCTTGTTCCACTTTTCTTACCCCGATGGCCCCCTTACAAGAAAATTTCACTGGCATCAGCTCCTTTCTAGGGTTTTTTGCATCCTTTCCATTAGACCTTACTAGGGTTTCATCTTCTCTGGCCCAACAGGCTTCGGTCCTACCGACTGCGGCGACCTTCGGGCTTAGACAAGGGGCTCAGAGGAAGCGGAGCTTCAAGCTCAAGCATTGTGAAGTCTTTTGGAAATTCTCTGAGGATACCCCATTACTATATTCAATGGAGTCGTCGGAGCGTGTTCTGGTGGGTCGGGTCAGAGGTAGGCAATACAGTGTGGAACGCCTACAAAAATGGACCATGGAGGTTTGCGGACATCATCTCAACAACCCCCTCAGAGTATAGACTTTTGTAAAAGGCTGGTTTGCGATGCATTTCAATTGCTTTGCACACACAAACTGGGTCCTTTCGATAGTTTGGCACATCGACCAAGCCCCTGTATTGCTTAGGAGGTGGACTCCATTATTCGATCCAGAACTAGAATGAGTGGATGCTGGACCTATTTGGGTTCGCCTCCCAGGGCTCCCATTCCATTTTTGGATGGAGGACATCTTCAGGAGGATAGGGAATGCTCTTGGAGATTACCTTACTTATGATGCCTCTTTCCTGTCTACGGGGCATACGGCATATGCTCGGATCCTTGTCCATATGGACCTTTCAGACAATGTTTTGGAGCACATTAATATTCAGTGGAGGAATATTACTAGACGACAGATCCTGGATTATGAAGGCATCCCATTCTGGTGTCGGAGATGTCACAAAGTCAGGCATGTTTTCAAAGATTCCCCCCTTAATGAAGCCAGGAAAGATGAAAGGCATGATCCAATTAACAGTGAAGGTTTTGACCAAGTGGAATAGCCATAACCCTCGGAGGAATTGCCTCGGTAAAACCTTTCGCCTGTCAGAAGGTCTGAACCTCACTTGGCTGCTCCAGCATTGACTGCTCCTCCTGTAAAACCCTCTCAGAAGAAGTGGGGAAGACCTCCACTTAGACCTCCTCCTCTGTCATCAGATCCTGCCCGATCTCCCTCTAGTGACTCCTTCGACTCGGGTATGAGCACGCCTCTTTCATCTTCCTCACTTTGTTGCACTATTGTTAATAATTTTTTATCTTTGGGATTCTCAATAAGTTTGGGTCATGGGTCAGTTACACCCGCTCCCCCTGCTCAGGTCTCTTGTGATTTCTCTCCCATCCTCCCCATCATCGCCCCCACCCCCCGCCCTCTGCCGACCTCTCCCCCTTGCCCTCCTCCTTAATCCACCATCATCCTTGTTTCGATGGGGTATCAAACCCGTTCGAAGGCCAAGAAACTTGCTATGGATTTCATTGGTCTGGATTTTATCTCCCCGCCCCCCCACCCCATAGAAGAACCACTATGGCCGCCCCTCTTCCTTCTCTAGAGCACAATCTCAAGCGGGCGATGAAATTTCTACTGGTAAGCAGTCCACTATCCTTGGGGTACTTAGAGCTAGAGACACCCACTTGAAACCCCCTCCATGAAGATTATCTCCTACAATTTTCGTGGGCTTGCTAGGCTTGAGAAAAAACTGGCACTTTGTCAGTTAGTTCAATTTGACCATCTTGATATCATTTTCCCACAAGGACTCTTGGCCCCATTGCTGACATCTCTAGACTCTTGGAGAACATGCTCCCAGGGTGGAAGTTCACTGGTCTTGATGCTATGCAGAGTCTGGAGGTATATCCTTCGGATTTAATGCTCGGTCAATTAAATTGATCAATTGTTGGGGTGGGGCTGGACATATTGGAGCAAACATATTTTCAGCAGACCTTGGCATGAATTTTAGAATTTTTAATATCTACGGGCCATGCCACAACCGACCGGAATTTTGGGATAACCTCCTTGGGTCGGATTCTTTCTCAGCTGACCACCTGATTCTGGGTGGTGACCTTAATTTTTCTATTGGACACTCGGAGTCCTGGGGCCACCATGCCCAGAGAGATATACTCTCGGATTATTTTTCTTCCACTCTGGATTCTCACCAGCTGATTGACATTCCCTCGGCCAAGATCCAAGCTACTTGGTAGAATAATAAGACTAGGGAGGATAGCCTGGCTCGCAGATTGGATTGCTTCCATGTCAAAGAAAGATTACTAGACTCGGGACTCCATCTTAGACAATGGGTTAGATTAGGAGGGATCTTTGATCACCTTCCCATCTATATGGAAATTGATGGAGGTAGAGCAAAGCCCAATGGACCTTTCAAGTTCTGTTCAGCTTGGCTAAAATAAGCCTCCTATATCAGCATGGTCTCTGACTACTGGAAAGCCAATCCTCTGGGTGTCGAGGGCAATTATACTAAGGGATTCCTGCGCAACCTTTCATCACTGAAGCAACTGTCCAAGCAATGGGCACACCATAAGAGGACACAGGACGACCTATCTTTGAGACAGATCGAAAATGATTTGTTGCTTTTCGAAAATGATCAGGGGGGCCTTTTCACCTCTACTGAACATAAGGACAGGATAACATCCCTATATTCCGCAAGAGATAACATTCTTAAAGCCCGTGAGGAAGTCTGGCGGCTAAGGAGTAGGGTGATATGGCTATAAGAAGGGGATGCTAACAAAAAATTCTACCATAAGTTTGCAAATGGCAGAAAGGCTATTAATACTATTTGGCAGCTCCCGAATGAAGATGGATCTACTGCAAATAATTTTCCACAGTTAGCCTCTCTTGCATCTTCTCACTTCAAGAGAGCTTTCAGGGCCCCTCGAGATGCAAATCTTGCTGATATTATTAGGGTGGCCCAGAACTTCCCACGGTTCGTGGAACAAGAAGAGGAAGAGGATCTATCCAAGGAGGTCACCTTGGATGAACTGGAGGCCACATTGAAGTGGTTCAAGAAGGACAAAAGTCCTGGACCAGATGGCTGGACCATTGAGTTCTACTTGGCCTTCTTTGATGTCCTGGGTACAAATCTGCTACATGTTATTGAGGACTCTAGAACCAATGGTAGATTTGAGCCTTCCATCACTTCGACCTTTATTGCCCTTATCCCTAAGGCCGACAACCCCTCCTCTTTTGATGAGTATCACCCTATCTCTCTTTGCAACTGCCTATACAAGATTGTTGCCAAAATCATTGCTAATCGGATGAGACCCGTTCTTTCCAAGCACATCTCTCCAGAGAAATTTGCCTTCCTACAAGATAGACAAATTCATGAAGTTGTTGGTACTGCCCAGGAAGTATTACACTCGCTCCATACCAGGAAAAGGAAAGGCATGATCCTTAAAGTGGACTTATCTAAAGCTTTTGACCGAGTAAATTGGCTATATATCAGAATGCTTCTAACTCATCTAGGGTTCCCCTTTAATTTCATTAAATGGATCATGAGCTGTATCTCTAACATATCTTATAGTGTACTGGTCAATGGCAGTGCTTCCCCGTTTTTTTATCTTGGAAAGGGGTCTTAGACAAGGCTGCCCACTTTCTCCCCTTCTCTTCCTACTTATCATGGAAGGTCTCAGCTGGAATATAATGGTGGAGTACAGGAATGGAAAACTTCAAGGCATCAAGATCATCGACGACTGTCGGCTCATTCATCTACTCTTTGTGAATGATATACTAATTTTTCTGAATGGAAGTATGTTGGAAATAATACTAAGGGGGGGGGGGGGGTGAATTAGTATTAGCAAAACAATAATCTTTTCATTTCCATTATCAAATTCATATATACTACTTCAGTTAAGGATACCTGCGTGTTTACGCAGCTGTGTTTAATGCAACTAGCGTATATCCAGTAAACTTATGATTCAGTTAGTTGATCTTCAATGAGTGCATCAGAACATTATTAACCATATGAACCGTAAACAGGTGTAGTAAAATAGAACAGATCATCACACATAAGAAGCACACATGAACACCATGATATAAGGTGGAAACCCAATGTGGGTGAAAACCACCTGTTGCAATTCGTCTCTATCTTCTTTTAATAAGAAACTTCTTTTTACAATATTTCTATACTGGTGCAACCTTATACCACTACGCAGGCTTCTACCTATAGAAGGCTACAACCTTCTCTCATTCTCTAGCTTCTCCTAGAAGGGAGCTACAACCCCTTTAGCTCTTGTACTAGCTGATGTACTAGTATGTAGGTGCTGACCTATAGAAGGATACAACCTTCTCTTTTCTTCCAGGGACCACGTTTTGTTAATTTTCAGATTGGTTCCATAAATACAAAAAAATCACCACTGCAATACAATCATTAACTCTGAATCACCCAAAAACTGAATCACTGAAACCCTGTCATCAAGACATAGTCACCAGAACACAGACCAGAGCCCAGAAATCTGCAACAATCACTAGAACCAACAATAACCTGAAAAATCAATCTCATAATGTATACACTACTTGACTGTGTCAAACCAGCGTGTATATGCCTTTTCACCGATGAGAACCCGCATACAGATCTGAAAATAATTACTTATACCTTCGCTGCAATTTTCAACTTCAGACATACCCAGAACATAAGATATAAAGGATAAGACATGCGTCAGTATTCATATCTATTCATTATCACACCATATAATGATAATGCATTTTAATCTTCATGATCCCGGTCCATCAACCTTTATCAACCACATAGGTGCCTCCTTGGTTCAGATCAAGCAAAGCATCACAAACCCATAACCAACATACTAGATCTCACACTTCATCAGATATTCATCACTTGCACTTCCTCCTCTTGGCCTAATGATCTTCTCCTTACATAGGTTTAGGCTTATCTCAATACCATGGTCCAAAACTACATAGAACCAATACCTTGGACCCAATACCTGGGGTCAACACTTCGAACCAAATACCATGGACTAATACCAAAATACCATGGACCAAAACTTAGATTCCCAACATGTACGCACCTTTTCTTTTGTAAACATGCGTGTGTACGTATACGCGGCTTGGTATATGGTGAACCCGCGTGTATACGCTTTGTCATGCGGAAAGAGTCGTTAGTGCGGACACAACCGACCTCCCTAGAAGCAAAAGCTTTCTAGTGACAAACAAGACAATTAAAGCTACCTTTCTCTAAACATGCATTGCAAATACAAGTAATCAGGGGATCTTTAACATACCTCTAGTCCAACGCTTTGTAGTAGTCCAGCCTCGCCGATCCGGATGAGCTCCTCCTTCTCTTCGAAACCTGCATTCATTAACAAGCCAAAAGATTAAATAGCACCTGATAAACTCATAAAACAATACATATCTATCATATAGACCAAGGAGTATATGAAACAAACCATGAATAACAATCTGTTGAGAAAAATAAGTTCATTTGCATTAAAAGGTAACAAAAGGAACCATTACAACCTGAGCCTTGGTGTTGTGCAAGTCCCTCCTAGGGTCCAACAAGAGTTTTCCTTTACTTTGATCAGCTCACCCACTCTCAAATAAGGCTAGGAGAGGATGGGAATCTCTCCTCTCAAGCTTTACAAGGGAGTCCTAATTCCAGCAGCATCTACCCTTAGGAATGTTCAGCTTTCAACCTCCCTCCCTTTGGCCCAATGCCTGTATTTATAGTGCTCTAGAGGAAGTTATTCAGGTCCACCATCAATGGGATAAGCCCCTCTTTGGATGGGATAGCTCCCCTCTTGATGGGATAAGTTCCTCTTTGGTAGGGATACATGAACCATTTGGAGGTGCTCCATACACGTCAAACAAGCTTCTAGAAGGCTCTAGAAATGACCACAAGTAACTTTTTTGGAGTGAAACTTGCGCCTTTTGACCTTTACAGGAGTACACACCCATTGCTTTACATACAGAGCGTACAAGTACGCATGTATTGTGAACTTGGAGTGCGTACACGTAGGTAAGGCTAAGAGAATCTGCGTACCCAGAGATATATAGATTTTTAATGACTTTCTCTCTTTCTTGAAGTTTGACATGGAGAGCAGAGGTATGAGGCTTGCCAAGGAGGATAGTATGACAGTTGATGGAGCCATACTAACTGCAAATAGTCATGGTGACAAATTTTAGTGTAACAGATTGCCCCCTAAAGTGCGAAGCCTGTAGTAGATTAGGGTTTCATATCATCTAGGAAGGGTGAAGTACTTTATCATTTCAAGGATTATCTTGTGGAGAGCCCAGTCAGAACCTGCAAGTATTCAACACAAAATACATATATATGATCATATCATCGCTGAGGTAGGCATTCCCATACTCAGATTGAAAACTTTAACTAATTGACTATCTACTGCTCTGATACAGGAATGATTCTGTAGTACATCATAATCATAGACTTTTGTAGACACAGTATGGACGCAGCCATCTGTTTATGATTAGTCTACTGTACAATGAATACAAAACTCCTCGCAGCCTGGATGGTGGAAACTAGATCCAGGGTCTTGTTTTCTACTTCCCGAATAGGTACGATTCTATCCATGCGAATAAATGAGTTGATGTCGAACATGGTAGAAACCACTTGATTACCAGTCAATGATGTAAACTGTTAACAAGCGTGAGAGAGACCACCAGTGATGTCAATGGTTCTCAAAGTACCCAGTACAATCCATGAGATGTGAATGAATGAATTGATGTTGAACATTTCCCGGAATCCTTCGATCGAAAGTCAATGATGTAAACTGACGTCAAAGGCGAGAAACCTGCCATTGATGCATGCAGACTTCAAGGTACTGACGATTCCTAGGTCATCTTTCTAGATAATGTGTTGATGTCGATAGAAAGCGACCCGTTGCAGGCAAGCCCACAACACGAAATCATAGATCAAGTTGAAGAAATATCGCTGTAAGGACTAACTCAGGGATGGTCAAAATGGATGATAAGTATTTTGCAGATGAATGTTTATTGCAGAGACCTCTTGAACACATAATGACACGACAGATGGCTTGGTGACATTTGACCCAAAGTTAATACCCGGCTAAAGACTTTCAATGTGGTTTGATCAACTGTGAGGCAAAGGATTTCCCAACCCAGGTGAATGAAAGTGTCGTGTTCAAGAGTGGTAATAAGGCTTCTTCTGAGACAAAAGATAACAAATGGGCTCATTTTTCTCTCTTTTCCCCCACCATTTCTGGCAAGTACCTCTTTATTTTTTACAAGCTTGAGGAGGATAACATATGCTTGATTATAAGCTCATCCTTTAGATGAGTCCAACTTAGTTTTGATTCGAACCCTAAGAAGGAGTGGTCCATTCCTGTTTGTAATCGAACAGGTCCTCTACTGTGAAATTTTAACGAGTCTAGTATAGGAGAAACTCGACGTTTTTCATTTTTAAAGAGTCTAAAAAAACTAAAGAAGACTCCAGGTTGAACTTTTTCGTAAATTTGTGTCTCCCAAGCCCGAAAAAGTATAAAATAATACTTGAGAGAACCGCTTAGTCTTGCGACCAAGGAGTACTTTCATGATTAGTGCCTCTGACCTGAAAAGTAAAAAGCGATCAAGGACACGTCGTTTTATTTCCGTATCGAGTTTGAAACGACAAAAAACCGGCCATCTTTTCCTGTTTTTACGGTCAGAAAAGAGCTATAAGGGGACTGTATTTTAATTCCGTTTTAACGAGTGTAAAAGAAACGCTCGGCGATCTTTTCATGTTTTAGGAGTCAGAAAAGGGCTTAAAAGATGACTCTGATATTTTGGTTCGTGAAAAATGGTAATTTTCTTTGAAAGTCCTATTGTTCTGCACAAAAACGACACATTACTCATACCTGTTTAAGATAAGCAAAAATGCATTGAGAAATATCCTTCCATGGTGAAAAATAAACAAATTTAGCATTCATTTATCCAAAAAACCTATAAAAAGACCTTTTACCATGTCATTTTTACCATTTTACTGTTGAAGGAGAGAAAAGGGCTTTTGGCAAGAAACTTCCTGTGGACTTTGCGGAGAATCCGACCGTCGGAATCGAGTGCCGTCTCTTTCAGGTATTTCAAAACATCCTCCTCTTTGTTTTCATCCATTTAGAATTTCATTTTAAGCCTTATTTTGATTTTTTTGAGGGCTTTGGGGTTTTAGATCCGCCTTTCGGGGTACGCAGGTGCCCCATGGGCGACCTGCGTACCCCGACATTTTCGTTCATGGGAAAAAGGTAGGAGTACGCAGCCTACCTTCAGAACAGCTGCATCCATACGCTCTGTTTCTGAACGCGGGGTGCGTACCCCGCGCAAAGCAATTTCAAAACCCCAAATCTCAAAACCTAACCATCAATTTTTGATTTAATGAATTCTAATGAATGTTTTCTGGTGTGTAGATTGCCCACCATGCTTGATTGGTGTGAAAGAGAAAACGAAGATGTTGATTTGGCCGCAATAGATCATCAACCCTCCATTGATGCTTTGAAGGCATGCGGTCTCTACAAATACTGGGCCATACCTGGCATGAGGGCCCAGGTGCGATTCTTAGAATGGCTGGTTGAAAGGTGGAATGTTCAGGATCAATGCTTCTACATCGGAGGGCACCAGCTCGAGATAGAGCCCTCTGACATATATTTTCTCACTGGTTTGCCTAATAGGGGTGAACAACTGACTCTCTCTGGGACTAGGTCGGGTGGCGAATCCCTTGCTAGCCTCCGGCTAGAGTGGTGCAACAATCAAAACCAGGAGAAAGGAATAGAAATCAAATACATATCCCTGCCTGAACTTATGGTAATTGCCTTTACAGTTACCAGACTCTGCGGCGCAGCCGCTTTGCACATTGCCACCGGGTCCCAAATGCGGATGGCGATAGATTGCTACCGAGGCACCATTTTCAATTGGTGTGACGCTGTGTTGGCCAATATGAAGGGCCAACTGACTAGGGAAAAGAACAGGCAATTAAAGACCTTTGGGTATGGGCCTTTAGTTGTGAGTTTTGCCCTAGAGAGGGTTCCGATGCTGATCCCACAACATCTCACTGTTCCAGCTGGGCCTCCTCGGGAGCCAAAGTTGATGCGATGGGTTACGGTGATGGCCCGGCATCCTGACGAGGGAGCGGGAGTTATTCGATTTCCTGTGGGTTACTTTCACTGGTTGGAGGACCAGGTCTTTGCGATTCAGGACTTTCCTTATGCCGGAGTAGATTTTCGCGGTGATCCGGACATGGTTCTTCCACAGGGAGAACAATGGGACGACAGAGGTATTTCATTTTCACAAGTTTTTTAAATTATTTACTTTTTATTTGTTTTTTGTATCGTCTCAAAACTGACAGTGACAATTTTCAAAATGCAGATGTAGGTCCACAGCGTCCGGCCAATCTCCGGCCATTCGAGAGAAGAGTACCAGTTGCACCAGCACCGGCCCCACAGGATGCGGCCGCAGAGACCTTAGCCGAGCTGGAACAGGACCTAGAGCGTCTCACGGTGGACATACCAGAGACGACTATAGACGATATTCCTATCCGACTTCAGCGCTATGTGGTCACAGTCCCAGGACCTTTCAGGAGGTTCCTGTGTAGGGTAGCGCTGGCAGTGGTCTCGTATAGAGAGCACCACCAGTGATTGGCTAGTCACTTTTTGTAGACACATATGACATTTTTGGTTTTTTGTACTTATCATTTTTGCCGATCATAAGGTTTTTTTTCAACCTATGATCGAAGACGATGTATATTTTTGACACACTCCTATATATATATATATCATTATTACCAGCTTATCTTGTTTAACATGTATTATGAAATGTTTTTAAATTTACATTTATGATTATCGCAAATGTCTGTCTAACATTCGAGAAGCAATTGCGTCTGCTAATGTATTTAATGACCTTGGAATATGCTGATATTCAATGTAATCAAATTCACGTTCCAAGAGGTGCACTCTCAAAAATAACCTTAATAACACTGGATTTCTAATGGCATATACTCTATTAAGCTGTAATACAACGAGTTCAGAATCTAACCTCACTATCAAACTCCGAATCCCAAACAAAATAGATTTAGATAATAACTCAATCACTGTACTGTATTCTGCAATGTTGTTTGTTGTTTGACCGAGGCTCACCCCATGCATAGAAACTAACTCGTCAGAGGGTGAATAGATAACCCAAGCTGCGGAAGAGATATTCCGTGTACTACGACAAGCACCATCAGCAAATCCAATGTACGTTTGGAGAGGCGTCGACATCTGCAATATCAAGAGTAAAACCAAGATAAGCCAGAATAACGACGAAAAACACACTCTCTAAGCTAAGCACACTGTCTAAACTAACAAACACACCAGCTAGAAAGAAAAACTAACCTAACTAAATCTCCATACCCATCATTTAAGCATAATACCTCTTTAGGTAAAGTCCATTTCTGGGCTTACCCAAAGAGTCCCCATCAAAATCTACCAGCTCATAGGCCCCTTTTGCTAGCTTTCGCTTAACAATGTAGGGCCCATGACACATAGGAACGAATTTACCAGCACCTAATTTATCGTTAGCTTGATCATATAATAGCACTAGGTCTCCTTCCGAAAAATTACGAGGGGTCACGTTACGATCATACTGAGCTTTCATCCTTTTTGCGTGAGTCTCGATTGCCAATGCAGCGTCACGTCGAGTCTCATCTAATTTAGCTAAGTCTAATAGACACTTCTCCTCTTCGGAAGTACCTGGAAGTAATTCGATAGCCATTTGAAGTGATGGGATTTCACATTCAATGGGCAACACTGCTTCCAAACCATAAACTAGTTGGAAAGGAGTGAACCCTGTTGATGTTTTTACTGAGGTTCGGTACGCCCAAAGTGCTGAAAATAACATGTTGTGCCAATTCGACCGATGAATACCAATGATTCATCGGATCATGATAACTAGAACTTTGTTGATGGACTCAACCAAACCGTTTGCTTGGGGATAATAAGGAGTAGAACTATCGTGACGCAAACCAAGCTGGCTTGTAAGTTCTGTCATCATAATGTTTCGAAAATGGCGCCCATGGTCAGTGATTATCGCTTGTGGGACACCAAACCTAGCAATAATATGATTGAATACGAAAATCGTAGCTGTCTTGCCGTCAGCCTCGAATGTAGGCATCACCTCGGCCCACTTAGTAAAATAATCAACCGCAAGGATGATATACACATGCCCCCCGGCCGAGTGAGGGTTACATGTAATAAAGTCGATACCCCATTTAGCAAAAGGACCAACGGAAATTATAGGGTGGAGAGGAGCAGGTGGTGCACGCATCTTGTGATCAAACACTTGACAGTTGTGGAATTTTCGGACCGCAATGATACAATCTTTAAACATGGACGGCCAGAAGTAGCCAGCACGCAACACCTTCTGAGCTGTGGCATACCCAGACATATGACCGCCACACGCTCCAGAATGACAGTCACTCATAACCCTTTCTGCCTCTTCATCCGCCCCACGACGATAAAGAGTATCTCCAATAATTTTGTACTGTTGGGACTGGAATCGAATTTTTCGGCGTTCCGACTTTGAAGCTTCGGGCCGAAAGGATTGGGTTTGGAGATAGACAATTATATCCCCATACCACGGATCTAAAGTGCTGATGAGAAACAGAGATTCGTCCGCAATGGGTTCCTCTACCACAGTTTCCGTGTCAGCACGCGGGAAGTCACACATTAATTTCACAAAAACTAAAGATTTCTTAGACTTAGATTTTTCAAACTCCAAGTTGAACTCTTGCAAGATAACAATCCATTTAAAGTACTTGCCCCCTAGCAATTGTTTAGTTAAAATGTAAATCATAGGGTTGCAATCCGAAATGACTGTAGTTTTACGGAGAAGAATGTAATGACGAAAACGCTGGACAACCTGAACAGCTGCCAGGGCCAATTTCTCTGCATGCGAATATTTTAGCTCAGTGGGATTTAACGTCCTACTAAGATAATATATCACATGTTCCGTGTCGAATTCATCTTCCTGCACTAAGACCATTCCAATAGTGGAATGAGCGGCGGCGAGGTACAAAAAGTAATCCTGGTTGTAGTTGGGAGGATGCAGCAACGGTGCATGGGTCAACGCATGCTTTAGCGCATCAAAAGATTTCTGAGCTATCTCATCCCAAGAGAATTGAGCATTTTGTTTCAACAAGCGGGTAAAACCCTTGGTAATCTCGGCGTAGTTAGGAAGGAATCGGCGTAAAAAGTTTGCTTTCCCTTGCAAACTTTGGAGTTGGCGCAAACTCGAAGGAGGAGGCAATTTGATGATAGCTTCGACCTTCGAGGGATCGACGCGAATGCCGGCTTTTGAAACTACAAATCCCAGCAATCGTCCCACTTCGATGCAGAAGACACATTTGTGTGGGTTCAAACGTATACGATAATGCCTACACCTCATAAAAATTGCTCGTAAATGGATAAGGTGATCAGCTCGACGTAAGGAGTGAGCGAATCATCGAGATACGGTTGCACAATGTGCTTGATGTCATGAAATGCATAAGACATTGCCCTTTGAAAAGTGGCTCCGGCATTCTTAAGCCCAAAAGGTAGTTTGCAATAAGCAAATGTCCCCCATGGACAAATGAAAGCCGTTTTGGTTGATCGGCAGGTAGAATATTGATTTGGTTGTAACCGGAAAAACCATCCATAAAGGAAAATATTTCACTGCCGGCACAATCATCAATTATTTGATCGATATAGGGCGTTGGATAGTTGTCCTTGGGACAAGCATGATTGATATCTCTATAGTCGATACATATTCTTATTTTTCCCTGTTTCTTGTTAATCGGAACAATATTTGATACCCAATCCGTCAACGGGATCGGATAAATGAAACCTGCTTTCAACAGCTTCTCAACTTCTGCTTTAATTGCAGCCGCTTTCTGAGGGTGGATCTGACGTAGACGTTGCCGAACGGGTTTAGCATTCGGGTAAGTCTTGATCTCATGAACAACAATGGAGGGATCAATTCCTGGCATTTCCTCATAGGACCAGGCAAACACGTCGCGAAATTCTTGAAATAGGGCCTTGTATGTTTGAATTTTGTCATCCGAACACGAGGCACCTATATGAATGTGTTCAAAAATTCCCGGCTTCACTGAAATGTCAATGGGAATAGTGCGAGAAACATTTCCCAAATTTAGCTCTGAATCAGGATGTTTCATGGGACTCTGGGCGTCTTTGACATATTCAGCTGTAAAAATTGACGAGAAATCGTTTTCAAAACGATCATCCTCTGGTAAAAACGAAGATCTATGATGGAGATCTTCCCATGGTAAATCATCTACGCACAGGACTTCACAAAGTTGCTCGTCAGATGACACAACTTCGGGAAATGTTATTAACTCCGAGGATGACGCGAAAAGGGATTCCTCGCGGACCACATTCATTTGTTCGATTTGGGTTGAACTTGGGTCGGAAAAAGACTGCATGGCCTCATAAGAAATTTCATATGGACTCAAAGGCATTACATTACCGAATGAGTCTATCTCAGATTCAGATGGGACAATCCAAGGATCATCATAAATAATAGTGTCTGAAGTAATCATATGAATGGATGCGAATGAAGGGTCTGCGGTGATCGGAGGAAAAGGAAAAGTTCCCAGTAAACCAGAATCTTTAACTAATCCTACACCAACATCCTTATAAGGGATAGTCGTTTTACCGACATGCTGGATACTCTCTGAAGAGGCTGGGTCGGATGAAAAATAAGCCAGCTGGTCTATTGTCACGATCTTGCCATTATGTGGAAACTTTATGACTCTGAAGACCGATGAAACGACTGCTGTCATAGCGTAAGACCAACTTTGACCCAAGAGAAGGTTGTAGTCTAGAGGGGCATCAACCACCTCCACATCTAGACTAACGGTTTTTCCTTCAACCCCTATAGGCAAATCCTGTAAATGCCAAACGGATGCAACCCACGGCCATCAAAGGCCTTAAGAATAGTTGGGGATTGGTTCAGCGAAGGAGAACCAAGCGATCTCCAACACTGAATCGACATAATACACGTGGAAGCTCCCTCATCAATTACAGTCCAATGAATTGGCCTGTTTTTTACTATCACTGGAATCTGGAAAGCCATCTGATGAGGGAGACGCGGTGTACTATTTTCTAGATCAAAGATTATCAGGTTTGGGTCCTGAACATCAACAGCTCCTATAGCCGACAAAAGTAATTTTCGCTGTGCTGGGCATGATTGCAGCACTTCTAAAGCCGACATTGCTGAGGGTGAAACAACTAAATCCTCAACAATGTTGTAATTCTGGGCCGCTCTCGCATGTGGATTGAAAGCAGACCTTCGAAGTACACCCTTGGCGGGCGGTTTTATTACTAAGTCAGGGTTAGGTTTCTCGATCTGTAGTGGATCGGAACCGGGAGCTGAGGTTGATGGATTTGAACGAGAAGATTCTGCTTCTTTCGATCCATCAACAGGACTTTTACTACCATAATCGTGAGACCGAGTCGCAATCCTTACATGAGACATCATCAATATGGGTTCTTCAGTGGCACTCGAGGAAGAACCTATCATCTTACTCTCCTGCTTTGGAAATGGATCTCTCAAAACAGCAGGAGTTGAGGAACCTTTGACGATTTTCACAACCTCGGCCCGATGGGGGCAATCTCTTGTAAAATGATCCTCTTCACAAATTAGACAAGGATATCGAGGTTTGCGCTTTTCGTCATTGGTTTCCGACTTTTCTATTTTCTCCTTTGGAGTCTTGTCTGCTTTACCCTTCTTCTTAACCTTCTTCTTCCCACCGTTTTTTGATTTAACTGTAGATGACTCTACAGCGTGAATATCGGTGGAAATTTCAGGAGAAGACTCTCCTGTCGGGGAATCTGGTAAGGTTATAATGGGTGAAGAATTCTTTGAAGATTTCTTCTTACTTTTAGTATTTACCGAACCAATCATGCCATCAACAGCATGAGATCCCGAAGGAGCAGCAGCGATTTGATTTGACTTTGGAAGATTTGGGATCTTTTCATGTAACGTACCCGACTGAGTGTAAACTAAGTCAAGGTACTGCGCTTGAGCAATTACTTGCTCCTCAGTAACTACTCCGGCCTTAGCTACATCTTCAGTAATCTTCGGTAATAATGATTTAACAAACCATTCAGCTAAGATTTGGTCCGGAATAAAAACTTTCACTAATCGCCGTCGACGTCTCCATTCATGGATATGATCGGAAATATAAGTGGAGGTCGACTGTTTTAATGAAGTTAATAGCTCCGTGCCATTATCATATCTGACCGGCAACTGAAAATGAGTTAGGAACGAGGTAGCTAAATGACTAAAATTGTAAAAAGAGGCCCGTGGTAACTCAATGTACCACTTGGCCGCGAGACCAATGAGCGTACGCTGGAAAAGACGTAAGCGGATCGAATCATCCGAGATGGAATTTGAAGCACACCAGAGGTGGTAAGTCATCACATGATTGGACGGATCCTCTCCAGACTTACCTTCGAACTTGGGTATATCACTGGGCAACTTATTTGGCATTGGCGGCCAGAACGGAAGATATTGTATTGGATCGTTCGTTAGGCGTGTCAAGTTTGGTAAATCCAAAGTTGCGATAAATGGTAATTGCTGATTAGGATCCCTAAAACTTTGGGTCACAAGACCAGTCCCAGGAGGAGGATATCCAGGATAACTTGGAACATGAATCGCATTCGGGATATTATATCCTCCTGGAAAACCAGGATTAACCGGATCGTACTGGGGTTGCTGAGGTTGTTGATAAGTGTACCCAGGATACGGTTGATACTGGTAAACCAGCTGTTGGACAGCAGGCCCGTATTGGTACTGTCCCTGGTATGGTTGGTAAGCGAATTGTGGTTGACTAGTGACAACCGTACTTAAACCAGGTTGTCCTGCAGGCATCTGAACCGTAGTTTGAATCGTAGATCCAGACAATGGTAAAGATGTCTGAGGAGTAGTTGTAGAGACAGTAGAAACCGGAGCTGTCGATACTCCAGAAGCAAGTGTGGTGGAAGGAACAGATGTTGCGGTAGTTGCAGCAGCCGTTGTTTGAGATGGAGTACTAGGTGCGATTGGCAGCTGAGTAACTACCGAAGTTACAGAAGTTTGAACATTAGACTGGACTGGTTGCTGAGATGGACCAGCAACTAAGGGTTGTCCAGCTTGAGATGACAACTGTATACTTGGCTGCAATACCTGTTGAACTTGCGATGGATCCCACACTATGTTCATTCCGGGGTATTGACCCATGACAGGTTGAGGATATTGAGATCCATAACCGGATTGAGGATAGGATTGATAACTGAAAGGCACAGTTCCTGTACCTTGAACATATGACTGACCTTGAGGTGGTTGATAACCTTGACTTGAGTATTGACCTTGAGGTTGATAACCTTGAGGTAAATACTGATACTGGGGTTGACCTTGACCTTGAGGTTGATACCCTTGAGGTAAATACTGATACTGAGGTTGACCCTGGGTACATATTGAGGCTGGGGTTGACCTTGAGGAATGTATTGTACTATGGGTACATACTGTCCTTGAGGTTTCCCCCCAGACGCAATTTGTGTACCTTGAGGTTGCCCCCCAGGCATTAATTGAAGCTACCCCCCATGCGGTAATTGACCACCTTGAGGTTGAGAACCGGGAACTGAACCTGACATCATGTAAATGTCCCCTACACCCAACGGTTTATTACCGTTGTTTCCAGCTAATAACCCATGTTCAATGGGTTGAGGAGATGCCCCCGCAAAGGTACTAGAAAGTGACTGATACCCGGAGGGAACAGAAGGACCGCCATACAAGAAAGATTCAGGAGATTGAGTGAACACGGACGACTGACCAGACATATTTACAGGAGTATAAATACCTCCAGGCGGAAAAGGAGTTCGAGGTGGAGAAAAACTTATCCCTGAGTTGTCTAAATAATTGGTTAACGAAAGGTACCAAGTAGTACTTCTAGGAGGACTGTAAAAGATAGATTCACGCTCCCTTAGATCAATAGTAGGTTGATCTTCAAGGATAGATACGCCTAATTCTTCCTCTGGAGCAAGTTCTTCAATAGCTATCAAACCAGCAGGAAGATTTTCGGTGATGACTCTTTCTACCCTAGGTGAATCTGGTGCACTAGAAGTTGGAGTAACAGGTTCAGATATTTCAGGTTCTTCTTCTATATCACTAGTAGATGAAAAACTACCAGCAAGCTCGGAAACTGCAACTGCTTCAGGATTATAACCCGTTTCTAGACCTTGGTAATCTAGATGGACTACCAACGACGATTCTCCTTCTTCAGGTGAACCTACTTTACTGCCACTAGGAGTTACAAGGACCTTTAAACCTTCGTAATGACTCGGGACCTCTTCAGGAGGTTCGCCCCGCAATCTACGGGACTTCCTCAACAAATCGGCCACGGTAACAATCTCAGGAGACTTGCCCCAAAGTCTACGGGACTGTCTCGGTAATTCAGCCACAGTTAAAAAATTTTAACTACTGCACACGCAAACAAAGTAAAATCTCAAAACAAACCACCTAAAGTCTCTAAAGAACCAAACAAATTTGAATCACACGCCTAAAGAATCTAGGGCGTCAAACCATGCACAAACAGTAGCCTTTCGGACTGAAAACACTAGTTGGAGATGAAACCCAACATCGCCGAATTCAGTACAGAAGTGGTGGGAAAAACAGTTACCTCGACAACCTGCTTAATGAATAGATCGGCACAAGTTCCTCCACTTTAACCGTCTCGAGTGAAGTGAACCCCTCGGAAAATCCAAGTGAGTCTAGCCGACGTCTGCTCCAGGTACAGTGGGATCTTCCCTCCACCGTCACCTCGGTAGAATCCTAAAGATAATGGTCACTAAGGTTACCAACAGCAACAAATGCACCTAGGGGAACAATCTACACTCCGACAGCACGCAAGGGCAGAGTATCAAGCTCAATCCCCTTGCCGGCTCCTTGACAATAATCCAAGGTTTATCGACAAGTGACCCCTGGCTCCTCGACAATGGTTAATCCGAGGTTTACCATTTGTAATACGTGCGTGTCTGGCGTCGTTCCCAACGAGGGAGGATTGATCCCCTCACTGGTTCGGACACGAGCTCGTGCTTCTCCTTTAAGAGGAGCTTTCCCAGAGTACAAATGAAACAGTTGGATTTATCCTACCACAAGATGAGCTACTTGTTTGGTTTTGCTGTCTTGGAGAGTTAATTACTCTCCTACTCCAAGACACTAGCCTGATCTATATTGGTGTTTCAGAGCCCTAGTAAAAAGTTACTAAGTTGATTTTACTTTAAGCGTTAATTTTATGGCTTTTTTAAGACAAAAGGTAGTGGAGATGAAACTGGTGGTGTGTAGACTCGACCGAAATCCACTAAAAAGATGCACTTAGGATGATTTACACTAATTTTTCCTTTTTCAATGAATTTCCTAGCTAAGAGAGTTGGAGAATGCAAATTCGAAATAAAAACAACTTTCTTGGCAATGAAAACAAAGAAACAAACTCTTTTTCTTTTCAAAACATACGACACATGACCACTATTCACTTCACGAAAATTCCTTTTCTTTCAAAGACACAAATGCTACCAAAGCAAACTTTCCTTCAAAAGATATTTTTGTATTTTTTCCTAATTAATAAAGCATGTAAAACTTACTTTAACAAAAATCAAAGTTAAAAAAGCTATGGCAATCAAATCAACTCAATTTCACTCAAAAGCAAATCTAAGAGAAATAAATATAAAAGTAAATCTAACGAGTCAAAAGCTTACTAAAGATGATTCCTGGATGTTTTACTCAGTCAAAATGTAACTAAGGACTAGTTAATGCAGAACCAAAAACTAGTCAAAAAAAAAATCGAAATCTTTTTGTTCTTTTCTCAAGAATAAAATTCAAAGTTCAAACAACAAACTTTTTCGAGATTCACAAAGAGAAGACACAAAGGTAGGTCTCTCACAAGGGTGAATTCTATGACAGGCCCGACTCCTAAGAGGACTGAACAAAACCAAGGAGATTCAAAGTTTGACAACCTCTAACGCCAAAGTCACTACAGGACCAGTTAAAAATCAAACCCTAAGGCAAAATCCCTATGAATTTCACTAAAACCCTCGACACTGACGAAACAAGCTTAGGTGAAGATTTATGGCAGAAAACTAATGGATCTGGGCAGAAAAACAAATTAAAAACAAAAAGTAAAAGGAAAAAAAGAAGGAAAATGAAATTTTCTTAGTTTTGACAGGGGTACGCAGGCGACCTGTTTGCACAGGTGCGGGTACGCTCTGTGCACAAAGCGACAGTGCATACAGGTACGCACTGTGCTCAACTCAGAGGCTGCGTACTTCGAGCAAAACAAAGAGAAACTAAAATCTAATTTAACCCTAAGCTAGCCCACCCAAATACACAGTCAGACAGCCAAAAACCAGAAAACAAATAACTTTTCTCAAATCAAAAGTTCATACAAAGGAAAAAACATTCACATTAATGGATTCCCCAGTGGAGTCGCCATTTTGTCATGCGGAAAGAGTCGTTAGTGCGGACACAACCGACCTCCCTAGAAGCAAAAGCTTTCTAGTGACAAACAAGACAATTAAAGCTACCTTTCTCTAAACATGCATTGCAAATACAAGTAATCAGGGGATCTTTAACATACCTCTAGTCCAACGCTTTGTAGTAGTCCAGCCTCGCCGATCCGGATGAGCTCCTCCTCTTCGAAACCTGCATTCACTAACAAGCCAAAAGATTAAATAGCACCTGATAAACTCATAAAACAATACATATCTATCATATAGACCAAGGAGTATATGAAACAAACCATGAATAACAATCTGTTGAGAAAAATAAGTTCATTTGCATTAAAAGGTAACAAAAGGAACCATTACAACCTGAGCCTTGGTGTTGTGCAAGTCCCTCCTAGGGTCCAGCAAGAGTTTTCCTTTACTTTGATCATCTCACCCACTCTCAAATAAGGCTAGGAAAGGATGGGAATCTCTCCTCTCAAGCTTTACAAGGGAGTCCTAATTCCAGCAGCATCTACCCTTAGGAATGTTCAGCTTTCAACCTCCCTCCCTTTGGCCCAATGCCTGTATTTATAGTGCTCTAGAGGAAGTTATTCAGGTCCACCATCAATGGGATAAGCCCCTCTTTGGATGGGATAGCTCCCCTCTTGATGGGATAAGTTCCTCTTTGGTAGGGATACATGAACCATCTGGAGGCGCTCCATACACGTCAAACAAGCTTCTAGAAGGCTCTAGAAATGACCACAAGTAACTTTTTTTGGAGTGAAACTTGCGCCTTTTGACCTTTACAGGAGTACGCACCCATTGCTTTACATACAGAGCGTACAAGTACGCAGGTATTGTGAACTTGGAGTGCGTACACGCAGGTAAGGCTAAGAGAATCTGCGTACCTAGAGATATATAGATTTTTAATGACTTTCTATCTTTCTTGAAGTTTTACATGGAGAGCAGAGGTATGAGGCTTGCCAAGGAGGATAGTATGACAGTTGATGGAGCCATACTAACTGCAAATATTCATGGTGACAAATTTTAGTGTAACACGCTTCTTTGTCACATCACACCTGCGTATACCTCTCTGATCATTAATACTTTGATATTTATTAGTTGTACCATGATCTATCGTATAAGTGAGGTGCCATCAAGGACAACACCTGTATCATAATGCCAAAAAAGTATTGGGTATCTGACCTACATCAGATCCATTTTCTCACTTTTCATGTCGGCAACTGGTATGGAACTAAATAAGCACAAATCTACGTTGACCGCGACTGCTTGCACACAACATGAGATACACTTTGCTCTCCAACGATTTAGATTCACACAACTGAGTCTTATTGAAGGTCTTAAATATCTGGGGTATAAGTTAAAGCCTCTGGGTTACAGAATTGCAGATTGGGTTTGGCTCATTGCTAAATTGGAAAAAAGGCTCAATATTTGGTATCTCAAATATCTCTCTCATGTTGGTCGCCTCACTCTCATTAAGAGTGTTTTGGAAGCTACTCCTGTGTACTGGATGTCCCTGGCCTGGATACCTAGTGGAATCCTCAGAATCCAATCCCTTTGTTGCAGATTCCTTTGGAAAGGTAGCTAGCCTGGTAGGATTTTTGCTTGGGTAAATTGGGAAGCTTTGAATTTGCCCAAAAAATGGGGAGGTTGGGGACTCAAAAAACTTGAGGATTTATCTATTGCACTTGCTGCAAAACTCTGTTGGCACCTCCTCACAGGTAATAGTCTTTGGGCCAGGGTGACAATTTCTAAATATATCGCCCCTCTACAAACTCTATACTGGATCAGGAGTCCTACCAGGCATCCTTCAGGAATTTCAACAATTTGGAAGGCTGTTATCAAGGCCCTGGGACCGATCAGGGTAGGTCTCACGTGGCGAATTCATTCAGGTCTCAATGTTTGGGTTGGTATCGACCCGTGGATTGGATGTGGGAACTCGCATAGCCTTCCTGCAAATCTCATTCAGCTACTTCATGATCAAAATATCACTCATATAGCTCATATTGCTGATAGGGAGAACTCCTCCATCCTACACCAGGCTTGGAGATCGGCACATCAGCTCAACATCCCCCCACATTGGCACAATCTGTGGGAGGAGTACACTCAGGCCCTCTTTGAAGCCCATATCTGCATATCTGATGAAGAAGATGAGATTGTTTGGGCCTTCTCGAAATCTGGTAGATACTCTCCAAAAGTAGGCTACCTAGTACTAGCTGAGTCGAGGAAGCCACAAAATCTGGAAGACTGGTGGCAACATCTTTGGAAGTTGAAGGCTCCCCCACGATCCAGATTACTTATGTGGTGCATCTTACAAAACAAAATCCCTACTGGGGACAATCTCATCAAGAGGGCGCAATATGGGCCACACTGGTGTTACCTATGCAAAAGAGACAATGAATCTATTTTACACCTCTTCCTGGAATGCTTAGAAGCTCTCTGACTATGGGATTTAGTCATCTCGTCTGTTGCCCCTACCGGCTCTTGGACTGCTGCATCTATTATCAATGCTTGGTACTCTTGGTTTTCCTCCTCTTAATCTCCCAAGCAATGCAACCTCTTGATCCTGACCTGCTGGGCTATTTGGATTGCTCGCAACGCCCTCATCTTCCAGATACTTTCTCATCGTTGGCCTATCATAGCAGCTAAAGTTCTGGCTGATTATGCTCTCATCCCTGATGACCCTCCTCCTCAGTGACCCCGTGTTATTACCCTCGAACTTATTGATGACAACAAACCGTGGGCATATTTTGACGGGGTTGCTCAGAACAATGGTTGTGGGGGGGGGGGTATCTTGCACATCACAACAAATCACTCATTTAGTCTGCTAATAGGACTTAGGAGGAGCACCAATAACTTTTCTAAGCTACCGGCAGTAAAATATCTTATACAATTTGCATTGGAGAAAAATTGCAGAGATCTTCAACCATTTGGAGACTCCAAAATTGTTTGTGACTGGTTAAACAGAAATGCAGGATGCTCTACATACACTCTATGTCACATTCTAGAGGAGGCCTTGAGATTGATTACATTTTTTGACACATTTACTTGTAATCATATTTTCAGGGAGCGGAACACAACAGCTAATGGCCTTTCCAAAGAAGCTGCACTCAGGGAGCTGGGCACTCTGATGATTCAGGAACAACTCGATGATGGCCATTATCAGTATTATCACAGGCCATTTATGGACTTATAGGCATAAAATTACAGGATTTTTGAACTCTGTTTATATATATATATATATATCTTTTGGACAACTATGGTTTTACAATTTTTGTTTTTTCTAGTATATCTCTGGTTGTTACCTCTCTGTGTGGATCAAGGTAATAAACATATCAGAACTCAGATCACTTGTTCATGAATACTTGTCTTGAATGTTCAGCATATGCATATGCATCTACAAAATTCAATTTCTCTTTATAATATAAATTACAATTTTTCCTAGGGGAAAAAAAGATTAGATATATTAGAGAATAAAAGGATTTGCGAGTCAAGTTGGAGAGGAAGGGAAGTCCTTCCTAACCACCTTAAAATCAATATTATCTTACAGATTTTTAACGAATTCTTCCATTGTCAATGGTTTATGATAAATTCTCAATCGATGAACATTTACAAGGAAGGTCACTTTTTCTTCATCAATGGTTCTAATCCTCACTGCACCATTATCAAAGACAGTTTCAATCTCATAAGGCCCAAGCCAATGAGTTTAAAATTTTCCTTTGAAAGTCTTTAAATTTTGAGTCAAAAAGTAATGCTCAATCTCCTGGCTGAAATTTCCTTTATTTTATGAATTTGTCATGCCACTTGGATCTTTGTTGTTGAACTATGTTGGTTCTTTGAATAGAATCCTGTCTCATCTCATCTAGTTCATTCATTTTCTCTATTCTTTGTTTTTGTGCTTTAGATAGATCAAGGCCTAATTTGATTGTTGTCTTAAAGGTATTTAGCTGGAACTCAATAGAAAATAAGACTTGCTTCCCATAAACAAGTTCATAGGGAGTATGTCCTGTGGTATATATCCATGTGGTACAGTATACCCATAAAGCTTCTAGAAGCTTTTCTCCTAGGTCTCTTCTATGTAGGTGTGCAATCTTGGTAAGAATTGCTTCAATTACTTTAATGGTGGATTCCACCTGTCCATTTGCATGTGGATGGTATGGAGTGGAATTTTGATGTTTGATTTTGTATTGCTCCATTATCTTTTGTACAAACTTGGATGTAAATTGAGTACCTTGATCTGTCACAATCTCCCTTGGGACACCAAAACAAGTAAATTTATCCTCAAAAAGAAATGAAACTACAACATTTTCAGTAGTAGAAGGAAGTGTTTTAGCTTCTACCCATTTTGTAACATAATTAGTGAAAACAAGAATGTGCCTTTTCTATCTTGATGGTGGATTAATTAGACCAACAAAATCCAGAGCCCATTTCTCAAAAGGTTCAATGAGTACCTGAGGTTGTAGAGGCATTTCATCTGAAGGAACAAGTTTCCCCATTCTTTGAAAATTATCACATCTCTTAACATATTCTTTGGAATCCTTAAAAAGGGAAGGCCAATAATATCCTAAGAGAAGGACTTTGTAAGAAGTTCTTTTATTAGCGAAGTGTCCTCCAAATGGTTCATCATGACAAGCCTTTAATATATCTAGTACTTCATCTTCCCCGACACATCTTCAAATGATCAGATTTGGCCCTGTTTTGTATAATTCTCTATTCTCCATGAGTAAGATGCACTAATTTGAATTACCTTTATTTTCTCTCAAGGAGACAAATATAGTGGTAACTTTCCTGTAGCCAAATAATTAGAAATATCTACAAACCAAGGAGATTTAATAGATATTGCAAAAATATATTCATCAGGAAAATTATCTTCTATGTGTACATCGTTATTATCATTTTGAATCCTAGATAGAAAGTCAACAACTGTATTGAGTTTTCTATGTTGATCCAAAATAGTAATATTGAATTCTTGTAACAACAATAACCATCTTGTAATTTTTCCATTAGTGATTGATTTATTCATTAAATACCTAATTGCAGAATGGTTTGTATGTACAAAGGTTTCATAACCAGTGATGTAATGTCTGAATTTGTTAATGGCATGGACAACAACTAAAATCTCATTTTTTGTTACAATATAATTTAACTCTGCAGGAGTCAAATTTTTACTGGTGTAGCAAATGGCATAAGGAGTAAAATATTTTTGTCCTAATACAAATCCTAAAGTTGTATCTAAAGCATCAGTTGAAATGTGAAAAGATGGTTTCCAATTTGGTCCTCTTAGAATGGGTGCTTCAGAAATATTTTCTTTCAATGTTTCAAAAGCTTTTTGGCAATGAAAATTCCAAATGAATTCACAATCTTTTGTGATAAATTTGAAAAGTGGAGAAACAATTTTTGTAAAGTTTTCTATGAATCTTCTATAGTAACTAGTAAAGCCAAGAAAAATTCTAACATCTCTTTGACAAGTTGGAATTGATAATTTAGAAATAACTTCTACTTTAAATGTATCCACTCTAATTCCATTCCCTGAAATATGGTGTCCTAAAACAATTCCCTCAGTAAACATCATAAAAAAAATTCATGGCTTAATGAGAGATTTTCTTCCTTACATCTAATGAGAAATTTTTCCAAATTTTTAAGAGCTTCTTCAAAGGAATTTCCATAGACAGTAAAATCATCCATATAAACTTCCACAAAATCATGAATTAGATAAGAGAAAATTCATAAAACTTCCCTTTGGATTGTTGCAGGTGCATTACATAATCCGAAAGGGAGTACTCGGTGGGAATAATTTCCGCATGGATAGGTAAAAGTGGTTTTATCTTGATTTTCTGGAGCTACTCGAATCTCATTATATCCACTAAAACCATCCAAGAATGAGAAATATTTCTTTCCTCCCAATGTATCTAAAACTTGATCTAGGAAAGGAAGTGGAAAGTAATCTTTTAAAGTGGCTTTATTCAATTCCCTATAGTCAATGCATACTCTCTATTTTCCATTCTTTTTAGGATTCCCAATGGTGAAACCCACTGGCTATCTGATATTGGATAAATGAAATTCACACTCAACAATTTTTGTAGTTCCTCTTTAACAATTTCCCTTAAATTTGGATTCATTATCCTCTGAGGTTGTCAAATTGGTTTGTCATTTTATTCAATGTAAATATGATGTATACAAGTATTGGGATCAATTCCTTTCATGTCAGTGTATTCCCATGCATAAGCAGAGGAATGTTCTTGTAACATTTTTATTAATTCTTTCTTTTGAAATTCTTCCAGATTATTATTGATATTCAAGGTTTTTTCTGGAAAGATTTCTATTGAAGAATTGCCAAATTTTTCCATAGAATGTAAATATAATTGACGAGATGATAAATATTCAATATTACATTGCTCTCAAGAACTTTGATTAGATTCACAATATGAGGAAGATTCAATATTTTCCATTAAATTCAAAATCTGATCTTCTTCATCTATTTGTGAAGTAACAAATATTGGTCGTATATCAATATCATCATCTATCCATTCTTCACTTTCTACCTCTATTGTTGTTTTTGTAGGAGGATATAATGTGAATTTATTTGTTGAAATTCCATCAGAAATAAACATATCACTAGATCTAAAACTTATAAAAGCATCAATTGTAGCTAACCATGGTATTCCTAGAATCAATGGATGTCCTCCTAAATTACTCTTGGGTGTTAGAATCATAAAATCAATAGGATACTCCCAAGAGTCTAAGGATACAAATATGTCTTATAATACACCATCAGGTTTAACAACATATCTGTTTGCTAATTGTAACGATGTAGTTGTATATTGAATATTAGGAAGTTTCAATTGATTCGTAGTTTGTTTACTCATGATGTTTATATGTTCTCCTAAATCAATCAATGTTTTTGGAATTTCGATATCATTAATATGTGTTTTCACAATGGGACTTCTTGGATCAAGATATTTCTAAATTGTTGTTTTTCCCATCATGATATCTGCAATTTTTCCAACTAATTGGATTCTTTTGACTTCTTTTTTCTTTCTTCCTGGTCTTTTAATAATTAACTCCCTGATTGTCTTTGAAAATATTGGTATTTCTTTGATATCTTGTAACATATCAGTTCATTCTTCAGTTCATCTATCATATCATAATCAGGAAATAACATCTATGCGTCACGTGCTGAATGGGATCGCGTTGCATCTGGCCATCACATGGTCTTGTGCATCTGCTGGTGTGGTTAGTATTCCCCATATTCATCCAAGCCTTAAACTATGAGTAATTGGTGGTCTAAAGCCTTGTAGTCTAGGGGTGTTCATGCATGTCTGGAGTTAAGCTAAGTAGAAGTGGTTATCTAGCTTGAACAAGCATTTTTCCTTCCATTCATCCATTTGCAACATTAAGTTGAATTTGTATGTTCCCGAGCATCTCTGAGCTACAACCTAGGAGAGTTTCTTGGGGTGATAACATTAATTGGCGCCGTTGCTATGGAGAGGAAATTTAAGCTCAGCTTCCCTGGGAAAATGACACAGTTCCAACTTTGATGATAGACAATGTCTGGACACATTTCTGGTTGTAATCATCTATCTGGCGACTCTACTGGAGAACCAACCTAGTGGCGAATCCACATTACAGTTTTGGCTCAGTTTGTGAGGCATATCTAGAGAAATCCTCAGAAATCACCAGCTGATCCAGTGCCTGACCCTGAGAAGATTGCTAATCAAAGGAAAACATCATAGAAAGGAGCATCAGGATCAGGTAAGCCTAAGAAATTTTATGTATCTCTGCAAGAGAAGATTATAGCTGAGAATATAAGGTTTGAAGATATAGAGCCTAGCATTGTTATTAAAGAAATAACTTCAGAGATTCAGAAAACTCCTTGTTCATTCAGTTCCCCTTTGGATCTCAGTCCAAAGAAAGCCTCCTATACAATCCATCATACTTCTTTGTCTCTATCATCTATTTCGTTACTTCCTACCATTCAATCTATTGGAAATAATACTGAGAGGGAGGGTGAATCAATATTATCAGGTCAATTATTTTTCATTTCACAATCAGATTTGTATACGCTACTTCAGTTAGTAAATACCGCGTATCAATGCAACTTCAGTTAAGGAAAACAAGCGTATATGAGCAGACTTGTAATTTAAATTATTCTTCAGATGTTGATCATTAATCTGTGCATCAAACCATATGAACAATAACCAGGAACAGTAAAACAGAACAGGCAATCACACATAAGAACACCAATGTGGGTGAAAACCACCTGCTGCAATTCATCTCTATCTTCTTTCAATTAGAAACTTCTTTTTACAATGTTTCTGTACTGGTGTAGTCTTATACCAGTATGCAGGCTGGTACCTGCAGAAGGCTACAACCTTCTCTTGTTCTCCAGCTTCTCCTGGAAGGGAGCTACAACCCCCTTTGCTCTTGTACTAGCTGAGGTACTAGTACGTAGGTTCTGATCTACAGAAGGCTACAACCTTCTCTTTTCTTCCAGGGACCTCAATTCATAAATTTTCAGACTGGATCCATGAATATCAATCAAACATCAAGTATATCTACATTAACCAACCTCCTTTGTACAAACAAATACCGAATCAACCAATAACTTCTCAGAATGTTGTAACCAGAAAACAACACCAGTAACCAAACACCAATTCTGAGCCTAGAACACTGTAGCAATAAACAGAAACAGCTAAAACATATTTCATGAGACATACGCTACCTCAATATGTGGAACCTGCGTGCATACACTTCTGTATCAAGGCTATCCTATGTATACACTGCTTTAAGTTAGTGAACTAGCGTGTATACGCGCCTCTGCTGCATTGAACCTGCGTATAGATCTATAAAATATAATTTATCCTTTTTACTTATTCAGACATTAGTTATACCCAAATTATCATATTTATATATCACGTCATGTGCCAAATATAACAGATGAAAAATTACACAAATATACTTCTCTTCAAACCGCCTTAAGATCTTGACCCATCAATAGAACTTTATCCTTTTCCTTGTGCTCAGGTTCCTCCTTGATTCAGATCTAGTTATGCACCATAACCCAATGACAATATTCTCAATCTTGCTCTTCATAAGATATTCAATGCTTCAGTTGATCCCTTCCAAATGATATCCTTCTCTTTTTATAGACTTAGGCCTTACTCACACCATGGTCCAAAACCATAGAGATCCAATACTAGGGACTCAATACCTGGGATCAACACTTTGGATGCAATACCAAGGACCAAAACCATAGGTTCAAATATGACGGACTAAATACCATGGACCAACCATAAGTTTTCCCACATGTACGTGCTTTTATTTGCATGAAAGTGCATGCATATGTATATTCGCCTTTTGTTCGGTACACCTGCGTGTATACGCGATTTTGTTAAGATGAACCTGCATATACCTCATTTTCTTTCATTCTGAGAACCTGAACTGTGATCTTCCCTTTGAGTGAGTTGTCATCAAGGACAACACCTGAGCCATAATGCCAAACCTGTGTCATAATGCCAACAATCTCCCCCTTTGGACTTGATGGCAACCCAAAGTCACTCAAAATCATTCTCCCCCTTTGACATCAAGGGAAAAGGTTTATGCTCCCCCTAAATACATGTTGAAAGTTCTGCTTTGCTGTGCTGTCCAAGTTCCCCCTGACTGCAGGCAAGGTCTGCAAAAACATGTTCTACAAAAGAAACATGACTTTATACATTATAAATGACCTTCCTACCACCAAGGACTCATACATACATCCATCTCCAAACCAAGTGGGGACTGACTCATCTACCCAACCAAATGGGGATACACCAAGAATTTACACATGATAACAACAAGAATATTACTTCATCCATCCCAGGCATAGTGGGGAAACCAAGATAGGCCGTTACATGGTCTTGATAAGAAAAGAAATACATGACATAGAGATGAAATATCTACAACAAGACTAGCATCTGTCAATCATCAATCATCATAACCCTCAATCATCATTCAGACCAACAACCATGCTCTTCTGCATGCACCTGTTCCACCTGAAATTAAAACCACTGTGAATGTAAACCAAGATCTTCTAAGATAATGCCAACAATGCATTATTAGAAGAGTATATGCTCCCCCTAAACCTGTGCCAGATGGTCTCTACCAGACCTATATCAGACTCTTTTCATCCTGAAGTTGGTCCACTTTTTTTCTTTAAACCAACATATACGCAACTCTATCTTCATAAACCGGCGTATTTACGTGGATCCTCCTCATGAAACTCGCTTAAAACCTCTTTTCTCTGAAACAGACAAGATTCAGCACCAAGATGATGCATCAACTACCCCCATCTTCTGTCTGAGGTATTCAAATGTCTCCCTAGGCAGTGGTTTGGTGAGTATGTCAGCAACTTGTTCCTTAGAGGGAACATACTCCAATCTAACCTTTTGTTCAAGCACTTGTTCCAAGAGAAAATGATACTTGATAGGTATGTGCTTGGTATTTGAATGCATGATAGGATTCTTTGAAATACTGATTGCACTTGTATTATCACAAAAAATGGGGATAGGTGGAGTACAAGTGATTTGCATGTCTTGTAATGTTTGCATCATCCAGAGGAGTTGTGTGCAGCAAGATGCAGCAGCTACATATTCTACTTCAGCTGTAGATAATGCAATTGAACTCTGTTTCTTGCTGAACCAAGATACTAACCTAGGACCCATGAAGAATTCACCACCACAATGTTTTTCTATCATCCACACTTCCTGCCCAATCTGCATCTGTATATGCATGAAGTGTGAGATCTATACTTCTAGGATACCATAAGCCATAGTTTTGAGTTCCTTTAAGATACCTAAAAATTCTCTTAACTGCCTGAAGATGAGTTTCCTGAAACCTTCCAACTATTCCCACTGCATGCATAATATCTGGTCGGGTACCTATTAGATAGAGCAAACTACCAATCATGGATCTATAGGTTGGTTGATGCACTGCTACTGATTCATCATTTGTGCTGAGGCTGCATCCTGTTACCATAGGGGTACATACTGGCCTTGAATCCTCCATCCCATATTTCTTCAAGATCTGCTTGAGATACTTGGTTTGTGATAGAAAAATGTCGTCTTTGTTTTGTTGGACTTGTAAACCAAGAAAATATGTGAGCTCACCAAGCATGGACATTTCAAACTCTTTTTGCATTACCAAGGAAAATTTTTGACTCATGTCTTCTTCATTGCTACCAAAGATGATATCATCAACATACACAACAAGTATTAGCAACTTATCATTGTCAATTTTTATATATAGATTGCTATCTGTTGATCCTTTTATAAAACCTTATTGATGGAGGTACTTATCCAACCGATAATACCAAACCCTTGGAGACTATTTAAGGCCATAGAGAGCCTTTTTGAGTCTGCATACAAGTTTTGGATCATTTCTAAGAATAAACCCATCTGGTTGTTCAATATAGACTTATTCATCCAAGTCTCCATTCAGGAAGGCAGACTTTATGTCTGTTTGAAATACTTTAAACTTCTGAAAGCTAGAAAGAGCATGGAACATTCTTATGGCCTCAAGTCTAGCAACTGGTGCAAAAGTTTCTTCAAAGTCTATACCTTCTTGTTGAGCATACCCTTTACAAACAAGTCTGGCCTTGTTTCTAATCACATCTCCATTTTCATTCATCTTATTTTTGAATATCCATTTTGTTCCTATGACATTATTATCTTTTGGTCTATGAGCCAACTCCCAAGTGTTATTATTTTCAATCTGCTCGAGTTCTTCCTCCATGGCCTTTACCCAACATTCATACTTGCATGCCTCTCTTACATTTTGTGGTTCAGTGGAGGAGAGTAATGCTAGATAACTTGAAGCTTCTGAAATGGTTCTTCTTGTTTGTACACCTACCTCCTTTTGCCCCAAAATTTGGGTTTCTGGATGATTCTTCTGAACGTACCTGGATGGAGTCTTTTCTTCTATTCTTATCTGTTCTTCTGGTGCCTCATGAGTTTCTTCTTCATCATGAATCTGATTTGATGTTGAAGGATAGTCTTCATCATCTTCGAAATCTTCAGATTTTACTTGCCTAGGAGTGTTCCCTTCTTCATCAACCACTACATCAATACTTTCAACAATTTTTCCAAGTCTTTTATTGTAACACTTATATGATTTGCTATGAGGAGAGTAACCAAGGAGTATGCCTTCATCTGCTCTAGGTTCAAACTTGCCAAGGTTTTCATCAAAATTATTGATGTAGCATTTGCTTCCAAAAATTTTGAATTATTTAACTATGGGAGTCTTACCATACCAAAGTTCATGAGGAGTCCGAGTGTTGTTTACCCGGACGTTTGTCTTGTTGAGAATAGTAACTGCAGCAAATGCGTCTTCACCCCAGAAGGTTGCGGGAGTTCTAGACTCATCAAGCATAGCATGAGCCATTTGTTGAACCATTCTGTTCATGCTTTCCACTGCTCCATTTTTCTGAGGGGTCCTTGCAATAGAGAGTTCCCTTCTTATTCCATGTTCTTCACAAAAATAAAAAAATTCATCTAAGGTAAATTCCCCACCTCTATCAGACCTGAGGCATTTGATTCTATGATCTGATTTGTTTTCTACCAAGGCTTTGAATACTTTGAACTTTTTGAAAGCTTCATCTTTATGCTTCATAAGTCCTAACCAACACATCCTGGAAAAGTCGTCAATGAATAATATAAAGTATTCTTCTCCTCGAGGTGACCTTTTCCTAGATGGACCACATACATTAGTATGGACAAGTTCAAGTGGCCTGCTAGTTGATCCTTCCTTCTCAGGGAAATTAGTTCTGATTTTCTTACCAAACTAACATGATCTGCATATTGTATTTTCTAGAATTTTGATGTCAGGGAGATCACGAACCCCCTGATATTTACATGCTTTCCTTATCTGAGAGAAGCTTAGATGCCCCAATCTTCTGTGCCATAGCTAGTGTTCATCATTCTTGCTAAGATAGCATTGCTATTGTCCTCCCTTGAGTATGTATAAATTATTTGGAGTTCTTATGCCTTTGATCGCTATTTCTCCTGTATCAAGTTCACGAACAATACATCCATTTGATCGAATATTACCTCATTTCCTTGATCACACATTTGACTAACACTTAATAGATTATGCTTTAAGCCATCAACATACATAACATTCCCAGCTTTGACCTTTTCTTTCAAAAGAACAAAACCTTTACCTTTTATGAATGCAGGGGTGTCATTTCCAAATGAGACCTTCTTTTCCTTTTCTAAGGCGCTATATGATTGAAGTTTTTCTTTATCACCTGTTGATGAGCCCCAAAAATGGATAATTATATAGGCTCATTCAACCTCCTAATTTGACTTAATCCACCATTCTCATTAGTTTATTGCATGTTTTTTATTATATTTATGCTAATAGAGTGAATTGGGTTAGTAATTATGCCAACAAGTCTAATGTGTGCTTTGTGTAGTCTTTTTTGGTCAATTTGGAGGCAAAATCAAAGGTTTTAATGAGCACTTGGCAGCCAAATTCGTGGGAGAAAAAGGGAGAGGATTTTTAGGAAGGTGTCCCCTTCATTTATGGGCCCTCACCTCGAATTCTCCACCATCAGCTTGGAGTTCAAGGGCCACCAAATCGATTATCACAAGGGTAGCCCAGCAAGTGCTAGTAAAAGTGTTGTTAACTACAAGTCTTGGCAGTCGAGTTCCTAAAGTTTAGGAGGGCTGTTGGGGTCCTCAATTTGTATAAATAAGAGGGCTTAGGGCCTCATTTCAGTTAGTCACTTTGTAGGCAGAAGTTAGCTAGTTTGTAGTTCGATTTTAGTCAATAGATTAGCTTTGCATTTCAACACATTTTCAAGATTTCCCTTGTGGACAGTTTTTGATGTAACTCTTCTTTTCTTGCTCAATAAAGATGAATCTAGCTTTGAACCAGCTCTAAATCTCTCTTAGGAGGCTGTAGCTCTTGGGGTTGGGCCCATCTTAAGTGCCCAGTACCTCCTTTGTTTACTTTCATGTGTCTTTGTTGCATTCTTAGAATAAAATATACTATTTAGATTTAAATCTTGCTTTGTTATTTAGATTGGTTTTGATGATTAAAAATTATTTTTATGTTCAGATTGAGTTGATAGGTTATTAATAGGGAAGAGCTTCAAAAAAAAGCCATCAAGCACCTCTGATTTCACCTCTCCCTCAGTGGGATCAGGAGCTAGGATCAAGGTGACCTTACTGCCAACAAAAACACAGTCTTTGCTTCGCCATGCAACCATTAGTGTTCGATTTTTATTTGCAGAAGTTGGTTACATGTTCAGAGTCTTGATTTCTTAGTTTTCATAGCATTTCACATTATTTCGTGGCAAATAAACTGATGTTTATTTTCCTTGTTGTTATTTAGGTCAAATTAGGTCAAGATAGCTAGATCTTGGGTTTGCATAGTCTTCATTTGGTCAGTTTTAGAAAATTGTGTGCAGATCACCTGTATTACCTCTCTATCTACCTTTCCTCCATCAGATAATCTGCTCCAACCCTTAATCCATGATTCCTACCCTTCATTTGCCATACTTTTCCCACCTTGCCCTAATTTCTACATTCTTGTGCATCATCGCTTCCTCCATCCTTGAACCAAATCCAATCGCTCCTTAGCCTCATGCGCCAGGTCCTAAACCCTTTAACATCATTATCCAACCTCCATATCCACTTTCCCACCATTTTTCCTCCATCAACCCTCCAAAATCCACTTTTCGGAACATCCTGTAGAAAATTACAGAACATTTTGTAGAAATTCCAGAACATCTTGTAGAACCCCTGCAGACTTCCTGTTGAAGCTCACGAATGAGGTTTCTTGGTAGCCAAACTTTGTGAAACTCTCTGGAAGGGTTTTAGGGACCCCTTAGGCCCTCTCTGAACCTTCCAGACCTCCTCCAAGCATTTCCTCTCGCCAATCCACCTCTACACAGTAAAAAACAGTTAAATCGCATGCATAATAATTCTGCCAACTTACTCAAAAATACAAAAAGATGGTTCTTTCAGATTTGACTATAAAAGTAGCTTAGAAACATTCATTTCATCTTCTTAGAAGTCAATGGCATCTCTCCTAGTAGCTTGCATCGTCTTTCTTGCATCAGTAGAGCTAGCTGGTAAAATTAAGGTTTGCTAGGGTTTACGTTTCCTTTCAGCTTTCCAGTTTCTTTTTGCAAGTAGATTAGCCTTCTTTGAGTTAGCTTTCATCCATCAGTTAAAAAGCTTCTTCTAAGAGCTCATAGAAGTTGGCTTAAGCTCCTAGCGGACTTGTGCCAGCTGACCAAGTGACAACTGCGGCAAGAGCTAGTACTTGTGCATATAGCACCGTCGCTTCCAAGTTTGTTACGAACTACCGAGTTGATAAAATTAAAGAAGGGAGTCCTAGGAGTTGCAGTATTATTGCTGCAATACTGGGGCTCACCACTCTTTTTGGCACCGTTGCCGAGGAAGCGTCAGAGTATTGGTGATTGCTGCTTTTCTTCTATTTTCCACTACAACCTTCTGCTAAGTAGTTTATTTCATTTCCATTATGCAATTTCGTTTCTGCAACAGTAGATTAGCATTTCTCGCTTTCATAGATTAGCATTTCAGTTCCGCAATTTCATTTCTACAAGCGTAGAGTAGCATTTCAATTCCGCAAGTGTAGTCTAGCATTTCATTCCTGCAATTTCATTTGAGAAAAATAGATAAGTCCTTTCCTGCTTTCATTTCAATTCCGCATTTTCATTTCAGCAAGATATTTAGTTGCAGTTCAATCTATTTTAGTTTTTGCAGGTACAAGCAGAAAAAGGAAACAAAAATCAACCAAAAAGATTTCCTTTCATGCCTTGTAGGAGTAGAGATAAGTCAGAAAAATGTTTGCACAACACCCCCACTGCTTCACACAGCCAAACTTCTCTTCTTCGATGGCTGTGATTAAGAAGAACCCCTAGGTGGACGGCAAGAGATATTTGAAGAACCTCTAGGGGAGAAGAAGAATAAAACATTCCTCTGGAGCAAATGGCTACAAATAGAAATGTTGGGAGTAGTACCTTGTCCAAAAATGAATTTGCAAATCAGATGGAAGATTTCAAGAGCGAGATGAGGCAATTTCTTGCCATGCAACTGGATACCTTGCAGATCCAAAGGAAGCAAGAGGAAGCCAAGAGGGATTTGGCCATCTTTTGTCCCAGGTGCACTAGAAAGCATCCTAGGAACGAATGTCCCTTGCACTCCTAGAAGTGTGTGTTGTTTGTGGAAGATACCATCCTACGAATCAGTGCCCTTCCTTGCCCGGAATAAAAGCTGCATATGAGAGGGCAAAAGGAGCCATTGAACCACTCTATTATCTGAACCAAAGGAGGCCACATGGACCCATACCTTACCAGTAGGGAATGCAAGGGACATCCCAGACCTATTACGACCTCTATCCAGCCACTTCCATGCCTTCTTGGGGTTCCCCTGCTCATCCTTCCTGGTCCACACCCCCTCCTTGGTCAGATCCATCTCCATATTATGCCCAACCAGCTACTCATTCATTTCACTCTTATGCTCAGCCACAGCCTCAGTGAAATGCACCTCATCAGGGGTGTAGGCCCCAGTACAACTCTCATCCTGCTCCTTTGCCTCCACCACCTACCCAACCACAACCCCATCCACATCCATCTCAAATATACATCTCCACTCAGCTACCTGTACCACCATTCCAAAAACCATACAATGGAATAGCTCAATCCAATTACAATGCTGAGGCACAACATGTCCAAATGACTCCTCTTGAGTTCGATGATCTTCACCATAGCTCAGGAAGAGTATTGCAAAACAGAGATTATATTGACAACATTAAAGGACCAAAGGCAAAAGAAGATTCAAAATAAAAGATCAATGAACCTTGGGCTGCACTTGATGAAGAGAAGGCATCAGAATCAGAGGTCGAGAGAGTTCCCTCATGGTTACCATCAAATATTCCATGTATTCAAGTGAAAGATCAGCAAAAAGAGGAAGATGAGAAGGTCATGATAGAAGGTGACACGAAGAATGATCCAGATCAGCAAAAGGACCAAGGATATCAAAGATATATTGAGATATGGTTCCAGGCAATCATTAAGTTGCAGCGGTACTCTCTTCCTCAGCTATGTTTGATCCCTTCAAAGTCAGATCATTTGGTCTCTAAAATCCGGATAGCTATCAAAGCATGCATTTCAAGCCTCCACATCATCTTGTCTCTAATCTTGATGTGCACATGGCTCCATTGGAAGTATTCTTATACTTGAAAAGAATTTTGTTTTTCAAGTAGGGTAGGGTAGAAAAAAAAATAGAAAAAAAAAAGATAAAAAAAGATAAAAAATGAAAATAAGAGGAAAATATAAATCTAAGGTGAAAACCTCCTCGGAGGCACCTTAGATTGGCTCATTGATTGAAAACCTCCATGAGGCGGTCAATGGGTTGGGAAAAAAAAAAAGAAAAGAGAATAAGATCTCTGGGTGAAAACCTCCCTTGGAGGCGCCCAAGGCAGGCAATTAGGGTGAAAA